>PVIW01005382.1:0-90469 GCA_004026585.1 Noctilio leporinus
TTTAAAAAAAAAAAAAAAAAAAAAAAAAAAACTTTGGTACATTTATACAATGGAATTCTATATAGCAGAAAGAAAGAGGGAACTTGTACCCTTTGCAACAACATGGATGGAACTGGAGAGTATTATGCTTAGTGAAATAAGCCAGTCAGTGAAGGACAAATATCATATGATCTCACCCATTACGGGACAATAATGAGCAAAACTAACAACAAGCAAAACAGAACCAGATACATGAATACAATGAATAGGCCTTCAGTGGTCAGGGGGAAAGGAGTTGGGGGGAGGAGGGAGGCAGAGGCAAGAAAGGGGAGCAGCTTAGACAAGAACCTAGTATAAAGGAACCATGGACATGGACAAAAGGTGGGATTGACTTTGGGGGAAATGGGTGGGTGGGGAGGGGGACAGAGGGGAGCAAAAAGGGGATGGATGTAATACAACAACAATAAAATTTTTTTAAATGACAGGTCTGTTTTCATTTAAAGTATAAGTCTTTTTTTTTAATCTTCATATGCCCTACATGCAGTACTTCTCCGAAGATAATGCTATAATGATGACATGGGAAGAAAAAAATGACATAGTTAAAAAAATCTAAAGAGTAATTAAGTAGAATAGTCTGCAAATATACTTAATTTCCACAAAACATGAAAATACTTCTGTTTCTGTTAAATGAGACTTGGGAGTGGAGAAAAGAATCCACACAGACTGTGGTCCACTGTATCATTGTAAGACCATTTCAAATATAAAATGGAAGAATTCTCTGAGGAAAAAGAATCATTTCTTTTCACTGCTAGAAAAACATAGCCCCATGCACATTGTATCAGGCTATTTCCCATCATATCCTTGCCAGTCCAAATCACTGAAACAGTGCAATGTTTGAGAAAAGTCAGCTCCCCATGGACTTTAAAAGAAGAGCCTTCTTATAAGGTTCCCTTTATTTGCTTGAGTTCATTTTCAGTACCATTTTCTAGCATCCATGCAGCACAGCCAGATTGCTGGCAAACAGGGCAGTGCCACCCTGGGGGACAGGTTCTGGTTATAGAGGAACTAAAAACTGGGTGAAAGAATAAAAGAAAATTAATCATTTCTTAATTCCGCTCCAGGAATAGAAGTCAGATAATCCCCAGAGGAAATAAGAACTTCTCCATAAAAATTATTCCTGTTGCAGGAAATATTCATTTCATTTTAATATTTTAATTGAATGAAAAAATAACTTTTATGGTGACTAGCATGAATTCAGAATTCTTATTTACCAGTTACAATTATGCACATGAAAATTATTTGAAAGCAATATATCAAATTGAATCCATTCAAATCTCTTGTTGCACAGTTTTCAGAGGAGATGCTACAATTTAGTTATTCCAGTACCTTTGCTTACTTAGGAGCCATTCTGGCCCTGGCTGGGTAACTCAGTTGGTTGGAGCATTGACCCAATGCACCAGGGTTGCAGGTTCAACCCCTGGTCAGGGCCCATACAAGAATCAACCAATGGACACATGAACAGGTGGAGCAACAAATCAGTGCTTCTCTTTTTTTTTTCCTTTTTCTCTTGCTCTCTCAATTTTTTACATTTTTTAAAGAGCCATTATGATTAGAGGAAAAGAATAAACACTTGTCAACTAAAGATGATGCACTCAGTACCAGTCTCTACAGAGCATACAAAAGAAAGGTAAAGGGACCTCCCTCATCCCTTAATGAGCCTACAGAAAAGAGGGATAAAATGGAACAGAGTATTGCTGAGTCCCCAGGTTAGTCAGTCCAGCCTAATGGCCTAATCAAGCAATGTGTTCCGTTCTCTCCATTACCAGTTTCTAGTTTAAAGTCAAGAATATGAACAAGACTGAAATCATAAAGAAGTCCATCTGAGACTTCAGTGATGGAGACCTAACCTGGTTGCTAAGCTGGAGGGTTCATTCCTGTATGCATTCAGCAAATCTTTTGTTAGATATCATTGTTCCAGGAGCCCTTCCAGATGGCAGATAAGCCACATGTGAAAACAAAGGGCAGTAAAGGAAGAAGACAGATGGCTGGAGCATTTGGATTCAACCATGCCAAAAGTCAGGTCAACCCCTGGACTTTTTAGTTACATTAACGAATAACTTTCTTTTCAGTTTAAGGCAATTTGAGTTGAGGTTTCTGTCTCTTGCAATCAAGAGCCCTAACTAGCACTGTACCCCCAACCACAGGGTCTAAAGCCAGTAACAGAGTAAAGCCTTACCTTGTACTGGTGCCTTGTCCGCTCCCATTATAGTCCTAGCCTGAAGCCAACTGAAGTACCTTTGTGGCCCATTCCTCACCCCTTCCTAGCATTTCTATACCTAACTTGAAGTGATTTTCCACCTCTAACTTAGGCCCCCTAAATTTGGAAGGAAGCTACCCTCCAACTCCAACTTACATTGGTCTTTTATTCTTTGGGAAACCTACACAGCAGCCACATCCCCACATAAACACATGCACATGGAATAGAGATACATCAGCAGAATACCTACTCCTACTTAAGCAATGCAAGAACACTGTCTTTTTGTTCCTGGTCAAGAATCAACCAGTCTTTGGCTAACTAATTCCAGAAATAAGTGTTCACTACCTCAAGCACCAGGTGTTCTATTGATAGACAGCTTATGTATCTGACAAGTATCATTATTATACCAAAACAAAATTTTTTTGTCCCTGAAATTTCCACTGCCTTATGCTATTTCTGCTAAGTGGGGCAAAAAAACTAAGCTTCCTTCCATACTTGTCAACACTTCAAATATTTAAAGACAATTAACATGTTTCTCTTTAATTTTTTAAAATTATTTTTAGAGAGAGGGAGAAGGAAAGAGGTGGAAAGGGAGAGAGACATCAATGTATGGTTGCCTTTCACCTGCCTCCAGCTACGGACCTGGCTGGAGACCTGGCTTGCAACCTGGTTATGTACCCTGGTTGGGAATCAAACCATAGACCTTTGGGTTTGGAGGCCGGCGCCTTATCCACTGTGCCACCAGCCAGGCCACATGTCTCTCTTTAGTGTGTATTTTTCTACAGTCCCTTCAGTTATTTCTTATAATACATGGCTTCTAGATCATTTGGAATACTGATTCCCTTTGTCTAGGCACACTCTTGTTTGTCAACATCCCTTTTTAAAACATTATCCCACCCCACCACTTAACAACCTTTGTGGTAGTCTGAAAGGCCCAGAAAACTGTGGGCAGGTCACTTTCAAAGGGCTAAATATTGCATTTATGATAATAAGGCCTAAGATTTCATTGTTTGTTTGTTTTTTTAAATCTTTCTTCGTCTTTCCTACTTTGGGCAAGGGGTAGTTTGGTCTTAGTCTTTTTTTTTAATCCTAAACCCAAAGCCTGACCATAGTAGGTTTATTTGTCAATATGTGACCAGTACTTGGAATGGTGCCTAGCACATGGTAGGGACTCAATAAGTGCTGCTGAACTGAACAAATCTAAATTCAGGAGCCTCTACAGATTGCTATTTATTAATTTTTAAATCAGCCTTGATATTCACTTAGTTGGGGTCATTTGCAGTCTAAATTCAGTATGTTATACTTCTTAATGCATGTTCCCTCTAAATTTAATAAGTCTGCCTTGTTCAGCTTTACCTAAGACATTAATGAAAACTCTAGACAGGCTGGAGCCAAGGTTGAAGCCCTTTAATTTAGTACTCAGCAAGAGACACTGGTCAAGGTGAGCCATTATCCATACTTCAGGGCTGAAACAGCTAACCCAAGTTAGATTTCACCATTTCACTCTTGGGAGACTTTTTAAGAAATGCTTTGTTGAAATCAAAACACGGTATTTAGTAGGTTGAATTTTACGAAATTACCATTTTCCTAGGACAACAACATTTCATTATCAGCAATATCATGTGGTTCAACCTAATGCAAAACGGTCCCCTAATAGCTCGCCAATGTTTTTTATTAAGTTATCAGGACCTTCCTTAGAGAATCTATACTGGTTCTATTCTGCTATGTCCAGAGACTACTTTCTTCTACTTCAGAAGTCAAGATATTTTTCCAGGTCTTCTCCAACTAACAGCTCACCTGTTTAGGTTCCTTTTTCACTTAGGAGGCCTAAACCTAGAGACCAAGGTTTAGGCCTATTCATTGTAACTGAGGGGTGGTCCTCTACCAAAGCTTTCTTCACACTAACCTGTGTTTTACCATTTATGTCCTGTAGGCTATTCTTTTTATTAAGACCCTTAAACATACATAAAAGTTACTCCGAGTAAATCCCTATTCCTCCTGGAGCTAGGTAAATTGCATTTTACAGTGCCTCAATAAATTGTGAATAGTACAATATTTCTACAAGTAAATAGTAAGGTGATAATTTATACTATTATGAAATGCCTCACCCCACTCAAAATGTATCAAATGATCATACTAGTGTAAGCCAAAAGGAAGAAATTCCGTAAGTCAGGATTGTATGTGACCTCTGAACAATAAACATGAATATTTAAGTTAGTGAAAATTATTTTTGATAGGTTCAAAGTTGTTGAATATATGAATTTGAAATAAATGCACTAATGTATGAAATAATTTGGAAGTTATATTATACATTATAGGCAGAGATTAGAGACACAGGTAAATGTAAGGTTAGAAAATTATTAAAAGAAAAATTAATCTTTATTATCTCAGTATGAGTATCATTTTAAAAAATAAAGAAGCTGATAACTAAAACTATATGTCATAATATTCTAATGTGATCCTGGTTCTTAAAATTCTGAGCTTCTAAACTATGACATGCTATTGTCATAGAATTAATTTTCCTAGTTTTTTTTGGTCATTTCTTATTTTGTAATTAGTGACAGTGGTCACAGGTGAAGAGTATAGAGGGAAAGATTCCAGTAATGCAACATGACCTATGTGCTTACTATTTTTAAATACATGGAAGCAGTCCTAAAAAGAAAACTAGATCTAAGCTTTAATCAGATGAAATATCTAATAAATATTAATATCTATTCTTAAATTAGAGAAAAGGAGGGGGAAATCTATGGTTCTAAAATTATCTGAAACTAGAAATGAGTTTATTTTTGAAAGAGACCTTGGACAAATAAACCTTGGCAACAAAGATTTCAAATGAGCTGTTTTGAATAAGTTGTTCTCTCTTCTGGGCAGCCCAATCTGCACTGTGAAAATTTCTAGCACATAATTCAAAGGTCACTTTCCCTCTCAGAAAAGTGACGCTGTGCCCTCTGTACTTGCTGAAGCAGGCTTCTGGATGTTTCTTGTGTGGGCTGCTAAACTGTCAATTATTCATCAGGTTTTTTAGTTTGTGGTTTCTCCAAAGCTCTATGCTCCTGCACCACTTTGAACCATGCGCCTGCTCATTAGCAGTAAGAGTGTACATTTAGAAAGGAAAGGATGACTCTCAAGTCCAGCAATCTAGGTGTTATTTGTAGTAAAATAGGCAATGGGGTGGACAATGGAATCTACATTTTTCAAATGAGCTTAAGGATCAAAAATGGATTTGCGTTTTCCCCTAACTTGGCAACATTTTAAAGCATCTTGCTCACCTTAAATTGGTCAGCTTTTATGTTCAAAATGTCTAGGCTCACTACTGCTTGTCTTTTCAGATAGTCAGAAAGCACATGCTTGGTCTATTGCCCTCGGTTAGTTTTCAAAGGCAACTCGTTGAAAAGGATTTGCAGCTAGAGCAAAGATGACAAGTTGACCTTTGCTGCCTGCAAAGACCTTTGTCATAATAACCAGCTGCTTCTGATCTATAAGAGAACAATTCTTTCAGCTTTCATTGATTGTTTCTAATATCAACTCTGGGTCATTATAGATATTATTCCGCAAGTCTGCAAAGAACCAGGGTTTGAGTGATAGTGTCCTTGAAATGGCCCAGACCTTAATTTCAGCTGGAAAATCAGGTAAATGTTTTCTTCTATGCTTTATCTTTTGAAGGAAATGTTCACTATGCTATTTGAACAGTTAACCAATAAAACTGACTTTCAGATAAAATTAAGTTAATTCTGTCCTGGCTGGTGTGGCTCAGTGGATTTGAGTGCTGGCTTGCAAACCAAAAGGTGGTGGTTGGATTCCCAGTGAGGGTACATGCCTGGGTTGCAGTCCAGGTTCCCAATTAGGGGTTTGCAAGAGGCAACCAACTAATGTACTTCTTGCACATCAACATTTCTCTCCCTCTCTTCCTTCCTCCCTTCCCCTCTCTCTAAAATTAATAAAGTCTTTAAAATAAGTTAATTCTTGTATAATCCTAGCTATTTAAATTTATGGTGAAATATGCCTCAAAAGAGACCACAAGTTCACACTGTAAATAGTCCTCAAAGGACCTGTAGCCACTTCCTCAAGTGTACACTGAAAAAAGAAAATAGCCAAATCTTTCAGCCACTGAACAATGGCTCTGAATTGATATTAATTTCTAGAAAACAAGAATATCACTGGGAGCTACGTGGAATTTACTCTGGTCAGGGGATAATTGGAATTTTAGAGCAATTTTAAATTATGCCTAGTCTATAGACTTATCTTGCAGTTATTCCTCAGTTTCTGAATGTATAATTGGTATAAACACATTTGGCAACTGCAAGAATTTCTGTGGGCTGAAAGCTACTGGGATTTCCTCTCTCTACCAAGACAGTAAACCTGGAGAAATTTTAGAAATTAATGCTACCATCAAAAAAGAAGCAAGCGCAAATAAACAAATGAACAAAAATGAACAAAACAGAACCAGAGATATGGGAACAAGGAATAGACTGACATTGACCAGAGAGGAGGGAAGATGGGGAGAAGGGGAGAAAAAAAAGGGAAGGGTTTGTTAAGGAACTAGTATAAATGACCCATAGACATGAATAGCAAACAGGGTGGGGACTGACTGTGGGAGAGGGGTGGGGTGGGTGGGGCAGGAGAGAACAATGGGGGAAAATAGGACAACTGTAATACAACAATAAATAAAAATAAAAAGAATACTACTACTATGTGATAACTATGACATGGCCATTTAATTCACCAATTTGGCCTATGCAGAAATCAACTGGATTTTGGGGGATGACTAGATTATCAAAATCTTATTCAAGTGATGACTACACATTATCTTTACTTGAAAAATAAATATGGTTCTGGCAAATGGTAATTAATTAGTGCCTTTCTCTCTATAGTAACTTACTTGCAAGGACCTCAAGAAGTAGTTTGTTTTACCTCACAGGGAAGACAGTAAACCTTCACAGTCTTGCCTCAGGACTGTATCAATTCTCCTGCTATCTGTCATAATATGATTTGCAAAGATCTTGATTGCCTTAACATTGCACTAACTTCACACTATATTGACAAGATTATGCTGATGGAATCAAATAAGCAGGAATAAACAAGTACTTAGTATCTTAGTCAAGTGGAAGATAAACCCCACAAAATTACAATCCTCTGTCCCCTACCCCAACCTCAGTGAAGTTTCTAGGGGGTTAATGGTATGGAATAAGTCCGCATATTTTCTCAAAGATTAAAGGTAAATTCCTGTACTTTGTACCACCTACCACCAAATAAAAGGTACAATATTCTTGAGTGGCCTTTTGGAATTTTGGAAGCAACGTATACCATACTTTAGTATGTTACTTTAATTCTTCCAGATATCACCCATAAGTCTATCAACTTCAAATGTGGACCAGGGCAAGAGAAGGTTTATGGTAAGTTCAGGCTGCAGTACAAGCCTGTCCACTTGATATTTATGACTTAGCAAATTCAATGACACTCAAAACCTCTGTGGCAATGAGATGTTGTTTAGAACCCCTGGAAAGTTTAAGTAGGAGTCACAACACACACGTCTTGGGTTGTGCAGAAAATTTATGCCCCCTTCTGTAGATAACTATTTTCCTTTGGAAAAATAGCTCTGGTTTGCTACTGGGCCTCAACAGAGATGGAACTCCTAACCAGGGTACATCAGGTGATCATGGGGCCTGAGCTTCCCATCATGAAATGGGTGCTGTCTAATCATAGGCTAAATGTACAATAGCAGTCTATCATAAAGTGGAAATGAAAGAACAAGATCAAGAATGTTTGAAAGGAAGGAGCAAGTTATGTTGGGAAAGGCAGTCTCATGCACATACATCTTTCCACCCCCGCAGATGTATTCCTTGGGTCTGAAACACATCCTTACCAAGAGATAAAAAGCCTATGTGACCTAGGCTGGGTTTTCGCCTTGTGGGGGAGTTGTGTTTCCTATTTAAGGTTCATTGTGTGCTCCATTATTCTATTTAAGTTTACATCAGTGGCCCATGGGCATGGGCCAGCATTCAGTATGTCAGATTCTATGAAGGAAGTTGGGAGAGGTCCTTCTGCTGTAGCATGACAGAGGTGCGCATAGGTCAATCTCCGTGTGTTGGCTGCAGGGAACACTTACTAGCCATGAGGGACCAATGCACACCATCGGAGCTGATCTTGCTCTGCCTCTTCATTGTGTAAGAAAAGCATTGATCCAGCTAGTGCTTCACCATGATTTCCTTGGTGACTCTAATGCCAAGATTCATTGGGCAAAAGTGTCTGACTTCTAGTCCTAGTGGCTAGCACGGTGATAACCTCTGCTGTCTTCCCATGTAGTTGGAGTCCTCCCGTGGCATCGGTTACTGGTGTACTGCTACTTAACAAGCTGTATGAGCAAGTCACTCAGACTTCACAATGCCATTTGCACTGCCTACTCTCTCTCAATCCATGCCACTGGCTTCCTATGACTGAAGAAGATACTTGTGTTCCACATGAATCCCCATATTTATCCACTGCAGATGGACAAAATTATTCATTCCATGGATGTTAGTCAGTGTCTTTCCTCAGTCACCCCAGTGCTTTCTCATTGGGCCCAAGAACAAAGAGTCTATGCATGGACTCAACCCCCTGGACTTTCCCTAGAAAGACTGGGCCAAGTGTGGTTAATCTGTCAATAGTTGAGACCACAGTTGATCTCCATATATGGCACCATTCCCCAGAAATACAGACCACACCAGGTGACAGGTTACACTGGACTCCATCAACATGGATGCAGCACAGATTTATTCTCACTGCACAAGACACATTCTGGATATGGGTTTGCCTTCCTGCTGAAAGGGAAGGTGATAGTTGATCATCACCATATACAGACCCACAGAATGCTTTATACATCATCATGGTATTCTCCATAGTTTGCTTCTGATCTATGAACTCATTTCACAGAGAAGTAAGTGTAGCAATGGACTTATACTCATGAAATAAACTGGCTAGTTGAAAGGTAGAATGACTTACTGAAGGTTAGTTAAAACACCAGTTATAACACTGCACTCTGAAAGGGGGTTCTGTTTACAGGATACAGAATACAATACTTTTGAGTCACAGGCAGTTATATGGTACTGTCTCTGTGACAGCCAGAATTAACAGATTCAGGAATCAAGAAGTAGATGTAAAAGTAACTCATTATTATACCTTTGTAACTCGCTTCCAGAATTGTTGCTTCCTATCCTGACAAACTTAAGCTCTGCAAGTTTGGAGGTCCTAATTCCCAAGGAAGCATTACTTCTATCAGGACACAAGGTTCCACAACACTGGCAGATGATATTTCAACTTTTCAATGGTTCCATTGAATTGGATAGAATGTGAGATTGGCCATTTTAGGCCTATGGCACTAAACTGACAAGCAGGAAAA
The DNA here is from genome assembly GCA_004026585.1 of Noctilio leporinus. Lineage (NCBI taxonomy): Eukaryota > Metazoa > Chordata > Mammalia > Chiroptera > Noctilionidae > Noctilio > Noctilio leporinus. Next base: position 9,612 of record PVIW01005382.1, read on the forward strand.
AATAAAGATTACTCCTCTGGTTAGACTAATTGATCCCAATTACCAAGAGGAAATGAGACTACAAAGAGGGCAAGGAGAACTATTTCTGAAACATAGTGGATTCTTGGGAGATGTCTCTCAATACTTCACAGCAGACTAGTAAAAAAAGAATGCATAACAATTGAGGACTCAGACCTTTCAGGAAGGTTTAGATTACCCTACCAGAGACAGAACCCCAACCTGTTGAGGTTCTAGCAGGAAGGCAGAGGAAATACGATAAGGGTGTTTTTTTTAAAGGTAGCCATTGGTATCAATCACAGCCTTATGACCAATTAGAGGAACAAGATCCACAGTAGCTCTGCTTCTTCTTTGCTTGCTATATGTATGTTAACAATTTTCATTTTCCACTTCCTTCTCATCTTTATTTTACAGATAAGTTGTTGGAAGTTAACTTTACAATTTAGTTTGTAAGTAACAATATTCTGTGGATCCTTGATGAATCTAATGAGTGATTAATATAGCCAGTGAGGGATACAATGACTGTGGGGACTGTCTCCTCATTTTGGAAAGGATATAAGAGCTTCTCCACTTGTAAAAAGAATAGCTGTATCTTGTTAAGGAGAAATACAGACATGGACAATAGTTGTCGTGATTGCAGAGGGAAGGGGCAGTGCGGAGATGGAATAGAGTATAACAGCGTAATTGGTAACAAAAAAAATACCAAAAAAATAAAATTTTTAAAAAGACAAGAAACAATAAATACAGAGTTATTCATTGTTGAATGGAAGTTTAAGTGTACCTGTAAAGTATTATATGGAAGCTGAGTAGCCTAAGGGCTGTACCATAGCAATTATCAATGTATTGCCCTGAACTCCAGATCCACCCTTTATTGCCTCCTCTGTGATACTGATATGTGTGTGTGTGTGTGTGTGTATGTATATATACATATAGGATATACATATATATATATCCTTTGCCAGCCAGCATGATAGCCCTCATCACTCGACTACCCTGAAGGTCCACTGGAGGAGGAAGGAGTTCCTTCTCTGGTTCTAGTGGAGCTCCTCTCCTGAAAGGTCTGCGGCATACACAGCCTCACCAGCACCCACTCCTGCAGCACTGAGCAGCCCCTCAGTGGCTTCCCCAGTATCCCCTCTGCAATGAGGTCTGTATCTCATCCCTGGGATAAAAGAGGGCCTTCCCTGAGTGTTCTAGATCAGCCCTTAGATGGTCTGATTGTTACTTAGACCTACTATTCACATATTCTTCAGAGTTCTACTTACTTTTTTTTTTTAAATCCTCGCCTAAAGATACGTTTATTGATTTCAGAAAGGAAGAAAGATGGAAAAAGGGAGAGAGAGAAAGTGAGAGAGCAACATCTATGTGAGAAACATCAATCTGTTGCCTCCCATATGCACCCTCACCAGGGATGGAACCTACAATCTAGGTATGTGCCCTGACTGGGAATTAAACCTGCAACATTTTGGTGTAGAGGGTGATGCTCCAACCAACTGAGCCACCCTGCCAGGATTCTATTTATATCTTACTAATCAATTCCAGTCCCCTGTTAGAGCTGTTAATTCTCTATATTAAACTTGTTCTGCTCAAATTACTCCCGGTTAGACCCTGCCTGATCCAGCCAAGCACAAACACATGTCATTTCTTTTGGAGGAAATGTTCATCATTCTTTTTAGCATATTAAAGAATAAAACCGTTTTCAGATAAAAATGTGTCAATCCTTATATGTTACCAAACTATTTTATTCTGTTCATAGGAGTTCAGTATTTATACTTTTAAACTATCTTTTAAAGAACACCCTACTTTTTTTAAGTTTTATACCTTAATTTTTTTTTAATTTTATTGTTGTTGTATTACATCCCCTTTTTGCTCCCCTCTGCCCCCTCCCCACCCACCCATTCCCCCCAAAGTCAATCCCACCTGTTGTCCATGTCCATGGTTCCTTTATACTAGGTTCTTCTCTAAGCTGCTCCCCTTCCTTGCCTCTGCCTCCCCCCTCCCCCCAACCCCGTTCCCCCTGACCACTGAAGGCCTATTCACTGTATTCATATATTTGGTTCTGTTTTGCTTGTTGTTAGTTTTGTTCATTATTGTCCTGTAATGGGTGAGATCATATGATATTTGTCCTTCACTGACTGGCTTACTTCACTAAGCATAATACTCTCCAGTTCCATCCATGTTGTTGCAAAGGGTACAAGTTCCTTCTTTCTTTCTGCTATATAGAATTCTTTTAAGTGATTAGGAAAGCTATATATATTGAGAGCTAAAGAGCTCTCCTTAGTTGGTATTCCTTTTCTTGTCCCTAGTCATTTCTCGTTCTTAAGTGAAAAAATACCACACTATTTCTTTAACCTCTAACTACCAAACCATTTTTTCCTTAAAAGGCTTTGCCCCCTGTTTGTACAGTGAGTTTATGAAACTTAATTAGGGGGAGAAAAAAGTGTTCCATCACCTAAGCTAAAGTTTATTATAGGAATTACCAGGAAAGAACACTTGCAATGCAGTACTACGTTAATTACATAAAATATTGCAATGTTTTACTTATTCTTTTTAATTTTTAGTAGTTTTATAAGACTTTCTCAATTAATCCTCAAGTTATCTGTTAACAGGCTTGTGAATTCTAATCTCCAAAACAATCAACATCTTCCATGAAAAAATGAAATCGTTTAGAAGTCACAGTTACCTTTTTTAATTATTACCACCAGTTTGATAATTTTTAAAAATATTTACTTAATTACTGCTTATGCTGTTACAGTTGTCCCAATTTCTTTTCCCCTTGTTCCCCTTTGCCCAGCATCCCCTCCCTCCTTTCAGCAGTTAGTTCCTGTCCATGAGTCATGTACATAAGTTCTTCGGCTTTACCCTCTCCTGTACTATTCTCAACGTCTCCTTTTCTATTCTGCACCAACCAACTATGCTTCTTAATCCCTACTCCTTTCACCCTTTCTCTCCCTTCCCTCTCCCAGCTGACACCCCTCCAAATATTCCTCATTTCGTTGATTCAGTTCTCTCTCTGGTTGTCTTAGTTTCTGTTTTTATTGTTTTAGATTCTGTTGTTGATAGTTGTGAATTTGCTGTCACTCTATTGTTCATAGTTTTGATCCTCTTTTTCTTAAGTAAGTCCCTTTAACATTTCATATAATAATGGTGGCTTGGTGATGATGAACTCCTTTAACTTTACCTTGTCTGGGAAAGCACTTTATCTACCCTTCCATTCTGAGTGATAGCTTTGCTGGATAGACTAATCTTGACTGTAAGTCTTACTTTTCATCACTTTGAATACTTCTTGCCTGCAGAGTTTCTTTTGAGAAATCAGTAGATAGTCTTAGAGGGCTCCCTTGTAGGTAACTCTTTTCTCCTGCTGCTTTTAAGACTCTCTCTTTACCTTTAACCTTTGGTATTGTAATGATCATGTGTCTTGGTGGGTTCCTCTGGGTCTAGCTTGTTTGGGATTCTCTGTGCCTCCTAGACTTGCATTTCTATTTCCTTCACCAAATCAGGGAAATTTTCTTTCATTATTTTTTCACAAAAGTTTTCAATTTCTTGCACTTGCTCTTCTTCTGGCACCCCTATGATTTGGATATAGACAACTTTAAACATACCTATATCCAAAAATCAAAATGAGGAGAGGTTCCTATGCTTCTCCTTATTTTTTTCAGTTTTTGTTTCCTCATTCTTCATTGGTTGTTTATTTCTTCCTTATGTTCCAAATCATTGATTTGAACCCCCATTTCCTTCCCTTCACCCTTGGTTTTGTGTGGATTTTTCATTTCACATAGCCTAGCCTTCACTTCTTCCCTTTTGCATTTGCTGTATTTAAGCCTATCTGTCAAGTCTGTTGGTACCTAATCACCAGCACCTTGAGCTCTGCATCTCTTAGGTTGGCTATCTTCTTTGCTGTTAGGTTGGCTCTCTCTTCATTGCTCAGTTCTCCCACTGGCACCTTGATCAGCTCCCTCTTCTGGGCCACACTTTTCTGTCTCTTCAGCTTCCCTGGTTGCTCTGTTTGCCTTTGCACCTTAGGTAGTTCTATCACACCTGTTATATTGTAAGAAGTGGACCCTTGGGAACGTGTCAGTGCAGGGCAACCTGTTTCACTATGTTGTGACACTGTACATGGGGAAGAGGTCCTAAAAGGAAACAATGCTTCTTGCCCATTGAGATGGGCAGTTTCTTTCTCTGTACCAACCCCCACTGATTTTCACAGTCAGAAGCAATGTCACTCTTAGAACTATGAGCGTTAGAACTATGAGCTACGTAGTCTGGCCCCAGGATTGCTTCCCAGCTTTAAACGTATAACTGCACTTCTCACCTCGGCCTCAGTCCCCCTTGCTGCTACTGCAGCTGCTGGCTCTATTTTTCCTGGCACTGGAACCACAGGCTGCATGATCTGGCCCCAGGATCCCCTCCCAGGTTTAAATGTATGACTTCAATTTTCACTGTGGCCTCAGTTCTGGTGCTGCTGCTACCGCTCTCCTCCCTGGCTCCGCCGCTCCTACCTGTCTGGCTGAGTATTTCTTTACTACTTTATTTGCTGTACCTCCATGTAGCTCAGTTGTATCATTTTTTATCACAATTCATTAAAGTTGGCCTAATAAAGACAGCCTCACAGCCCAAAGGGTGGAATTCTGATTAGCCTCCTCATACAATTTTGCTTCGCATCACCTCCAGAGATTCAATTTCTCTCTGAAAGAAAGAAACCAGTGTACAATAAACTGCTATGCTTACCAGTAGGTTAAGTTTTCTAATAATTTATTTCTTCAGGAGGTTTTGGTCAACTAACTGAATAGTCCCTGTTGTGAATTTTCATATTAGAATATAATTTAAATGGTGTGAAGCAGATATCTCAAAATAGGACTCTGCAAGCATTTTTGTTACCCTCAACCATCATGTCTTCACCATGTCTGTATACTCCTTGGAAAAGGAACAATTAAGAGACAGGCATTTAATCCTCAGAGAAAATCTATTATTGCTGCCATTTTATAGGTAAAAACAGTATTTTAGGGGTCTATAATTTTACCAACATCAAGTGGCTAGTAAGTTGTAGTTGGAACTTGAATCCTGGGACTTTATGATTCTAAAGACCAAGGAACTTTTAACCCACGAAAACCAAATCTGAACAGAAAAAAAGGAAAATAATCCAGAAATAACACTCTGACTCTAAAAGTGAGATCTGCAACTCTTGAACATTTGTCTTTCTGCAACAAAGTAACCTTTTAAGAAGGCACTATAAGCTTTGTCCCAGAAATTCAACTCTAAGGAATCCATGTAAGGGAAATCAGTAATATTGTAGTAAAATGGCTGTGCACCAAAGATGTAAGTAAACCCCAAATGTCTATACGTAGGTTGGATAAGTTATGGCCCAGACACAAATATGAGGGCATTAAAAATAAACTCTTCTAGAAGTTTCATTGAAATGCAAAATGAGAAAAATCATGATCCAAAACATTGTAAAGTATAAAATTAATTATATAAACATACAGGCATACATGTTGTTTTTTTAATACCAGATTTATAGAAATTAATTAGGTCAGCCTAATGGGAATGCAAAGAAATTGTTTTTTCTTTATAGTAGTCTGTTTTCTAAAATATCTGTGAGAGCATTATTATATTTACAATAAGTGTTATCTATAATAAAGCATTTTTCACACTTATCACATGGGAAAATATTTGATTTCTAAAGATTTAGTCTGTGGAAAATTATTTCAGAGATATATAGCTTATATTTATAAGGACTATTTACAATATCAGTGCTCCAATGTTATTCCAATTACTGGCAAAATTGTTGTATGTAAATCATGTGTAAATTTCCTTATAGCCCTCCTGATCAGTTTTTACTTTTATATTCCTCACCCAAGGACATGTCTATTGACTTTTAGAGAAAGGGGAAGAGGTGGGGAGAAATAGTGATGCAAGAGAGAAACTTCTATCAGCTACCTCACATAAGCACCTCAACTGGGGACCAAACCCAAAACCTAAGCATGTGTCCTGACCAGGAATCAAACCCACTATCTTTCAGTTTACAGGTCAATGCTCCAGCCAACTGAGCAACACTGACCAGGGCTCCTAATCTGTTTTTATATATGATAACACCCTAGAAAATTTTATCATAACCAATGACACAGAATTCTTATTTTACGGGGTCTGTCCCAAAACTATCCATCCAATGTCAATATAATTAAAACATATGGCTCAATATTTTTGGGACAGACCTCGTAAATTGTAATGAAGAACTATCATTTAAGCTCCACCTCTCTTATCTTCAATCCAGTTCTGTGGGTAGAATTTTTGTTATAAAAGGCAAACTAAGAAACTGCTTGTCTTCCATGCCCAAATGCAACCCTTCTCCTAGTTTCCCCTCACAATGGCATTCAGCTCAGGGCAACAGATTATGATAACTGAAATCACACTTATTTTAATTACCTTCCACATCTTCTATTACCAACTTGGCAGAATAATGTATGAAGCACAGTGAATTAGTACACTGGAAAAGATACTCAAGGTTAAAGGAAAGCCTAGTTCAGTTTGTTGCTCACACCAATGCTGTAATGGTTCCAACAGTGCCATTCTCTCAAGACCAATCCAACAATTTGTATTGACTTGTTCTTCATGTAGAGAGAGGTCTACCAATTTGACTACCAAGACCTTCCTCTTGCTATTTCCAAGGTTCTGGAGGAAGCACACAAAGTCATGTATGAAGAAAACTCCTTCAGGATTAACCTGGGTTGACTCACCTTCACACCTGCACATTGCCCAAGGAAGCCCTTGTACAAAGCTGATACTTAGAAATGCTGCACAGATTAACCTATATGAAAACCTCATTTAATGAGGGAGAAAAACTATTTTCAGCAGTCTGGGTTTCTTCGTTGTTCTCAACAGTAAAATATAAACATGTTTATTTCTAGCTGAAATATGCTATTGCCAGATTGACTGGCAACTTAATTCTAAGAAAAGAAAAGCTTTGTTCCTTAAGTTTTCTCAACTGGCATAACTTCTATTTTTCAGAGCCTCAGGACTATTGAGGGTTTTTGTTTTGTTTTTTCTCATGGCTTTCTCTTAATTGACTCAGGAATCATGGTCAGCAGGATTTTTATTCTGTTAACACTGTGATTCTAAGTAAGACCTAGACATAGATAAACAACAACCCCAAAGTAGCATCTGAAGGACAACAAAACCCTTCCTACTGAAACATATTTTCTTTTATAATCCTTTCAGGTTCTAGAAAACCACCCCACTGTTAAGGTGCTTTGGGCTCAATCCCTAAGAGCACCTGATAGAAAAGTAAAAAGAATGTGATCTGGAAGAAATAAGTAAATATTGGGGTTAAACTTCTTTGGAGTTTTGTTCCTATAACCTTTTAAATTCCTTTTGAATATGTAGGTATATACCTGTATGTATATACCTGTGCATGATAAACTGGCAATAACGTTGCATCTCATTTCATGTGTTCTTTATTTTGAAAAACTATGTTTCTAAGGTTATGACTTAACATCGTTGTTTCAGATATAAAGTATTAAATTCTGAGAGCAACCGTCATGCTGAAGGAATATGATGTTAAAGAAACCATAATTCCTGGACTGTGTGTAGGGCAAACTGCTAAGGAAATTGCAGACTTGAATAACATCCATCTACATATAGTTTACAAGATGAAGAAGGTATATGATGCTGATCCTGATGTCATCCCACCAACAAAGAAAATATGTAAGGTACGCAAGGATCACACAAGTCCAGATATTGAACACAGAATCCAGGAGATCATCAATGAAGATCCAGGAAAGTCAACATACTCCATAGCAAGAGAGCTGCACATGTCAGATGCAAATGTTTGCAATATTGCTGAAGATATCAGATACAGATCGTATGGTCTTAGAAGAGGCCGGTTTATGACACAGCAAACAAAGGAAAGGAACTTTGAAGAAGCAAGGAAACTGCTAACAAATTGAAAAACCCAAAAGAAAAAAACCTTCTGATTTTCTTCTCTGATGAAAAGAATTCTCAGCAGAACCAGTCAACAAAAGGAACAACAGGTGGCTCTGCGAGAATCTTAATGAAGTCCCAATTGTCATGAAAATGAAATTTCCTGCTACAGTGATGGTGTTATGTGTTGGCAGAGGTGAAGGAGATATCATGACCCCGCATTTGTTTCCACAGGCCTGAAGGTGACTGCTGATGTTTACCTTGACATTTCTGGTTCTTGTTTTTTAAAGATTTTATTTATTATTTTTAGAGAGAGGGCAAGGGAGAGAGGCAGAGGGGGAGAGAGACATCAATGTATGGTTGCCTTTCACCTGCCTCCAGCTAATGACCTGGCTGGAGACCTGGCTTGCAACCTGGTTATATGCGCTGGCTAGGGAATCGAACCAGTGACCCTTGCTTGGGTTCGTAGGCCTGCACCTTATCCACCTGTGCCACCAGTCAGGGCCTACCTTGACATATTGAGAGAAGCAGGTGTACCGTGGATGACACAAGTTGCAAATGGATGACATTTTATCTTTCAATAACATTGTGCAACAGCACATAATGCCAAAAAAGGACAAGAATTTCTCGGTGTCAATGTTCCTGAATTCTAGTCAAAGGAAATCTGGCTGCCTAGTTCACCAGATGCAAATCCCTCAGACTATTACGGATGCAGCATTTGTGAGAGAGAACTTAATGAACAACCTCATTCCAATAAAGAGGCTGTTAAAGATAAGCTTGAAAACATGATGATGTCCACGGATAAAGAAAAGTTCATTAAAGTGTGCTCAAGATTCCAAAGTTGAATCAAGTCTATTATTGCAGCAAATGGAGACTTTCTTGAATAATTAAAAAAATGACTATGTTTATGTATTTACATACAAGAATAGATTTATTTCAAAATATACCACCTTTGTGGTATGTTGTTTATTTCACTAAAATTTTGCCATTTTATCGTGTGTACCCTGTACATGCTGGTTAAGCTTGGATTCATTACTAGGAAGAGATATGACCCTTATAAGGGAAAGTTATTTGTGTTTAGAACCAAGTTAATGAGTTTGAGTTTCAGTGAAGTAGTTATGAGTATATTTAACTACTGTATTTAAATTATCTGCAAAGTCCAAGTAGCACCTGGCAAAATGGAAGAGAGAAGAATACCCTCTCAGTTGCTAAAAGGAAATTAGAAAATTATCCTACTGACAGAAAAGTAGTACCTGGGAAAGACAGAGACCAAGGCGTCACCACTGCTGTTACCTTTCCTTCTGGCTTCTTTTGCAAGAAGGAAAAAAATCTAAGGGGAATCAAGAATTATAAGATAATGACTTCAGTTTCAGGCTATATAGAAATACAGTTAATGAAATTATTTACTAAGTTGAAATAATTATAGGAGCTAAGTTCAAGAAATTTTGAAGCCATGCTGGTCCAGGAAGAAGAGCTGTAACAAGGGTGGATTCAAGCAGTAGCTATAATCTCAAGGCTCTGGTTTTTAAACCAGAGTTATATTACACAAGAACTTCTAAGATTTGAGCAAAAGTGAGGGAGGGGGGGCTAGGAATTCTAAATTAGGTCTATATGTTTGATTCTTTAAACTCTGTGCTACTTGTCAAGTTTGTTGCTTATTAACAGAAGCAAATCATAGAAGGGTTAAAAAGCCCCTGTATGTCCCCTCTCTATTCACCATGCTTGCTTATCTGGTTGACTGTCCTCATGTGACTATCTAATCCATACTCACCTCATTACTTTCCTATCACTATGTCCTAAAATTGAGTCCTATTCCAGAGTCTAAGGAAAATAGATTCCTTTTCATATTAGTGGTGACCTTAATACTTTTGCAAGAGTCTATCATTAAGGAAGCTTATATCTTACTGTAGAAATCCAAGGCCAAAAATCTCTTCCTTCCAATGTCAAAATAGATGTCAACTAAAAGAAAACACCATGTCCCAAAGGTCACCAATTCGATTCCCCAGCCAGGGCACATAACCAGGTTGCAAGCCAGGTCTCCAGCCAGGTCCATAGCTGGAGGCAGGTGAAAAGCAACCATACATTGATGTCTCTCTTCCTCTCTGCCTCTCTCCCTACCCCTCTCTCTAAAAATAATAAACAAAATCTTTTAAAAAGAAAAAAAAAAAAAAAAAAAAAAGGAGGCCCTGGCTGCCACAGTGGATAAGGTGCCGACCTGCGAACCCTCTCTGCCTCTCTCCCTTCCCCTTTCTCTGAAAATAATAAAATCTTTTTAAAAAGAAAGAAAACACCATGCTTGTGGTAACAGACTTCTTATATGTACATGTACACATGTACATGTATGTATGCATACACATAATAAATCACACATCTGGAGTTTCACATGTATGTATGGTTCATTTTCAGTGAATTTATGCTGAAGAGACTACATGGAAAGATACAGATGCCTGGCCAGGCTCAAATGGTTCCAGGCATCCCAGCCCTTATGCCAGACATGGGAGGGAAGAGCCATCTTGAAATACATCTTCAGCCTAGTTGAACCTTCAGGTGGCTACAGCCCCAACTACAATCTGACAGCAAGCAAGAACAAAGTTGAGTCCACATTTGTAACTGATAAGAAATTGTTATTTTAAACCACTACATTTTGGCATGGTTTGTTAAAGGTATTTCCAGGTTCTCTTTTATAAGTGTCACTTATCTCCACAAAAAAAATCTTCAGCACTGGATTCAGTATGTTTCAGAAAACAATCTGATATATGTTTCCCAACTGAACTTGTCAGGTATTTATTTGTTCAGCTGTTCTGTTCCTGCCTCCCCATTAATAGGAAACACCAAATACCATGACTTTTCTCTTCATTCCAGGACAGTGACAGGTGGACTGAAAATGCTTGGGACTCACTTTTTTTTGACATGTGCTCTTGCTCCAAATATCCGACTACCTTTTGTGGGTGACCAGCACACCATAAGGAGTTTCCTGTCTCATCCTTCTCCTCTGTCACATCCTGCTTTCCAGACTCATGATGCTGGCTTTGATCCATCCTACCTTAGCATAACCACCTTCTCCATGTTTTCCCTCCTCTCTACTAAGCTGAAGTACTGCACCACTCTAAGACTCTTCACTTTGACCTTCAGTATAGATATCAGTTTAGAATATGCCCTCACTTCATTAGGATTTACCCAGTGCATTAAGACAAACACTCCTGATCCCTTCAGCCCCTATTCCTCTCAATGGAGTCTGATCTCTGTTTTGGGTTTTCATCTCTTGTGGGATCCCCTTGATTAATGGTGGCAGGTGCTCATCCCCTTCACCAGCTCTGACAGGTTCTGAGGCCTACTACCCTGCTCTGTCTCACGCAATCAATTCTATGATGCTTCCTTCCATTTTCAGCCTAGACTCCCCTTCCCTGCCATAGATCAGCTTGTATCCTTGATCCAGGCCACGTGCCCAAGTCCCAGTCTAGCTTTCTCGACTCAATCTTAATACCTGTCTTTTACCTACCTGAGCCAAGGCAGAACAAATAATTTCTACCCCCAAGACAACATAAGATGGATCACAATACCTGGTAGCCAACTATACTACAAGGCCACTGTAATCAACACAGTTTGGTATTGGCATAGGAACAGACACATAGATTAATGGAACAAAGAACAGAGAGCCCAGAAATAAACCCAAGTCTTTACAGTCAATTAATATTTGACAAAGGGGAATTGAGCATACTATGTGGTAAAAATAGTCTATTCGATAATAAACCAGCCCCTAGCTGGTGATACAGTGGATAAGGTGCTGGCCTGGTGAACCAAAAGGTCGCTGGTTCAATTCCCAGCCAGGGCACATAACCAGAGGTTGAGAGCCAGGTCCATAGCTGGAGGCAGGTGAAAGGCAACCAGACATAGATGTCTCTCTCCCTCTCTGCCTCTCTCCCTTCCCCTTTCTCTGAAAATAATAAATAAAATCGTTAAAAATAATAATAATAATACACCATAATAACCTTGAAATGGGTAAAAATACAGAATAAACTCAAAATGGATAAAAGACTTAAATATGTCATGACACCATAAATGTCCTAGAGGAAAACATATACAGTAAAATTTCAGATATCCTATATAACGATATTTTGCCAATATATCTCCTAAGGCAAGGGAAATGAAAGAAAAAAATAAACAAATGGTACTACATCAAATTAAAAACTTCTGCCTACCTAAAGAAAACACCATCCAAATGAAAAGAAAACTGACTGCACGGGAGAACATATTTGCCAATGATACACTGGACAAGGGTTTGCTCTTCAAAATATATAACCATACAACTGAACACCAGGAAGACAAACGATCCAATTAAAAATTGGGCAAAGGAATTGAACTTCTTCAAGGAGAACATACAGATGGCCCACAGACATACAAAAAGATGCTCAATGCTACTAGCCATCAGAGAGATGCAAATTAAAAGCACAATGAGATATCACCTCACACCTGTCAGAATGGCCATCACTAATAAATCAACAAACAACAGGTGTTGGTGAGGATGTGGAGAAAAGGGAACCCTAGGGCACTGTTGGTGGGAATGCAGACTGGTGTAGCCACTGTGGAAAACGGTATGGTATTTCCTCAATAAACTAAAAATGGAACTGTCTTTTCACCTAGCCACTCTACTGCTGGGAATATACCTTAGAATCACAAATTACACATTCAAAAGAATTTATGCACTCCTTATATTTATAGCAGCACTATTTACAATGGCTAAGTGCTAGAAACATCCTAGTAACCATCAGCAAATCAGTGGATCAAAAAACTTTGGTACGTTTACACAATAGAATACTACACAGCAGAAAGAAAGAAGAAATTCCTACCTTTTGTGACTACATGGATGGAACTGGAGAATATTATGCAAAGTGAAGTCAGCCAGGTAGTAAAAGATAAGTACCATATGATCTCACCTGTAAGAGGAATCAAATGAATGAAATAAACTAATGAACAAAATAGAACCACAGGCACAGAAACATGGAACAGGGTCACAGTGACTATAGAGGAGGGTGAAGGGGGATAACGGGGAAGGGACTAATCAAAGAACACAGATGAATGACCTGTGTCATTAAAAATTAAAAAAATATCCAAAGACACGGGCAACAGTGTGGGAATTGACTGTGAGAGCAGGAACTGGGATTGGCAGAGGAGAGCAAAGGGGGATAAATTAGGATAACTGTAACAGAATAACAATAAATAATAAAGTAAAATAAAAATGGCAAGCAATGTTGCTTGTTTCCCTTAATAAGGAAAAATAAAGAGTTAAGCCCCTGCTTAACTCCTGCCACGTCCATGTCTAACGAAAGTCCCCCTTTCTCATGCTCTCTGCTTCCGGCCCACGCGCACCCTCACTCAGCTGGAATCCCTCCACCTCGGCTCAGACCCCAACCAAAACTCCTCTGAGAGCTATGCAGGTGTGTGTTGGAGCCAGGTACATGCAATGACAGAGCCTCAGAGCAGCTCATTCCTGGTCATCACTCACCTTCAAACAGGCTTCTGTGATTCAAGGAACTTTAACAAGGAAAGAACTAATTAAGAGAAATATTTCACATAGGCATAGCATGTATCACTATAACATATGTCATACATTTATAGTTAAATAAATACACATGCCTAACTTACCTGCACTACTTATTGTTTATCTCCTTTCATTAGAATACAAATTTCATGAAAACACCGGTTTTTTTCCTTCACGTGAAGACATTTTTTTCATTGCTTTTAGAGAGAGAAGAAGGGAGAGACAGAATCATTGATGTGAGAGACAAACATTGTTTGGTTGCCTCCCGTATGTGCCCAGACCAGGAATTGTATGTGCCCAGACCAGGAATTGTATGTACCCAGACCAGGGATCAAACCCACAATCTAGGTATGTACCCTTACTGAGAATCGAACTCACATCCCTTTGGTTATGGGATGAGGCTCCAACCAACTGAGCAACACTGACCAGGGCAATTTTTTGTTTGTTTGTTTTATTCACTGCTGTTTCCCAAGTGTAGAAAAGAATGCCTAATACCTAGTAGGTGCTCAACAGATAATTGCTAAAAGAATGAATGAATATTCACAGTCCCAATCAGAACTCCTGTTTCCTAAAGATTCACAGATTCCCAGTTTATATAGTAAGGATTGTGGAGGAGGTGCGGAGAATCACATGCAAACAAAATCACTTCTGGTTTAAACAAAGGGAGATTTATTGGGGATTCTATCATGAAGCTGCCAGAATGATCAAAGGAAAGAGAAACACACTTGGAAAAAAACCATCAGCCAGCTGGCTAGAAAAAGGGAGGGACCAGAGCATTCTCATCAAACTGGAAATGAGAGACTCCAAACTTTTCCAGTGTTGTCTTTCTACTCAAGAGTCAAATTCCAAAGAGGGCTATGTCAGATCAGGGCTAGCCCATTGGATAGTAAAGGATGGCATCAGTCTATAGATAATAGGAAAGGGGTCCATCCAATCTTCCAAGGAATTTGTTAGGAAGGAGAAATCTAAACAACCAAATTCAAAACTACAATCAAAGGGTCAGACAATTAATTTGGGTTGAGCAACTCTCACACTTTCACTAACTCTTAAACTGCTTTCCCTCTAAGATAAGTGATTTAATGTATTTTCTTCCATTATTATATGCTTAGAGAAGCTACAACAAATTGTATTAGAAACTTATTAAAACACTGTAGAATGGTGCTTTAAATACAGTTTCAATAAACTTTAGATAATATTATAAAGACTTGAAATATACTATGACTCGTTAAAAAAGCTCTGTCACTTAGAACCTTCTCTAGCGACCAATCACAACTTTGGACTGCTAAGATTTAAGACCTTGGCCACCATGGCCCAGCCATTTAATCTTATAATCAACATCAATCACCAATTTTTATTACAACATTTTGCAGGCTGAGCAGAAAAATATTTCTCCTGAGGACAAATTAGGCACCCCAAAGTGACTCTTGCAAATAAATACTGTTAGCTGTAACTTGCAGTGCTAAGGTTCACTTGCAGCAATTCATTCTGTAAGTGCCACATAAGCTAAAAGCAACTGTATAATTTTAAAAAATAAAAGAAATATCCAAAGACATTCATATAATATAATGGCTATCTGGTGACTGGATAAAGATTTTTAGTGGTTCAATGACAACATGTACTTCCATTTATGCCTCCAATGGTTGCCATCCAAAAGATATTAAGTGTGTCCAAATATCCTTCAAGACAGATCATAACTCACCATTAAGATGATGTAAGGCGCTATTAGGCTGACAAGAAGACTTCCCATTGGTTCAAGGTGCTCATCCCTGAACTTGCACTCAATAGTGAAAAAATAATGACCAAACAGAAGACAGAATGCAGAATGGCTAATTGCTAGCTATACCACAATAAATCAGCTGGACCCCATTAATAAGTAATGGTACTCAAGTTATTGTTAATTCACATAATCCCAGCAAACCCAGGGAGCTCTTTAAAAGTAACTGCCATAATGATTCCCCTTTATGTAAATCAAATAAAATTAGCATTTAATCCTGGAATTGTATCCTGTAGAAAAAACCATAATGATAAATTATTTAAATACATCTCAGCATGGAGTCCAGGATTCTGTGGAGTCCTGCGTTCACTATTCCATCTTGGCTATCATACCATGCAGCTTGTTGTCTCTGAGTTCCCACGTTGCTGCTGATAAACAGAAAAATCCAGAATATTCCATAAATAATACATAAATCCAGACATAATCACTATTGACTATGATAACAAAATAGTCTGTTTCCTCTGACCATCTCCATATGCTTATTTGATGTTCTAGATTTTACTACAAATGGCACAAGAGGGATATAGAATAGTGTTTTTAAGCAAGAGGGATATAGAGAATTGTCTAACAGGAAATCCAAGGGTTGACTGATAATTGCTGTGAGGTGGAAAGTAGTTTTTTCCCTTAATCTTGCAGTTTTTCCTCCAAGAAAGCACTTCCATATTTTGATCTTTCTTTCCCCTTCTACCAGGCAGAAGAAACGATATATGGTCTCTCACTGAAGACTGACAAGTCCAAAACCAATCTGAACACTTGCTATGGCACTGGACAAAAATACAGTGAAAAGAATGCTTATATTTCTATAGCACCTTCCCCCCCCCTCCCCCCACATCACCAAGTCTCTAGCAAAGGACTTCAGAGTTAACATTTAAAGCCATCCCAAATTTTCTCCCAGGTTTTATGTGAGGAACAAATGAGATGAGGTACACAACAACACTCTGTACAACAGTAAAATGTCATACACATGCTGGACATGTTTAGGATATTATTATTATTAATACAATTTAAGAATAACAATAACATGCACTTAAACGCTCCACAAAAATAGCCCTCTGCAGTCTATTAATCCAAGCCCTCTCTGCGGCCTGATATTTATATGTGTAATACATCCTCTGAGAACCATTCTGAACAGAAGCATTCATTTAAAAATATAAGCACTTTCAAATTACAAATTATGAGTTATTTTTCAGAAGACCGCATCAGCTATTATAATGGATAAACATATTTAAATAACAATCTAAGCTTTTTAAAAAGCTGTATTAAATGTTATAGAGTTGAAAAGATTTTTCTTATCTAGTGTGCAGACGGTGTTGAGTTGTACACTTGAAACTGAATGGCTGTATGAACCAATGTCACCCCAATAAATTCAATTTTAAAAAAGATAAATTACACAGTGATTTTTTGTTTGAGTTGAGCTAATATTGGGTTGGCCAAAAAGTCCATTTAGTTTTTTCCATAACATAAAAAACATATTTTCATTTTCACCAATAACTTTATTGATTTGGATATTTTCAGTAAGTCAGCTATCCCCCCGCTCCATGGTATAATGTTGATTGCTCTCTATTAATGTCTCAATTTGATAGCTAGCAACTTTAGTGGTTTTCTCAACCATGGAGCATCGTTCAACAGAAATTTCCAGCACAAAACTTCGCCAACCACTTTTGACATTCGATCAGTCACAGCACCTTCTCCATACACTGCACAAATCTTTTTTGTGTTTCAGTTGCATTTTTACTTTTTTGAAATAATAAAGCATAATATGCCAAAATGTGGCATATTTTCTTCCATCTTCAATATTAAAATGACTACACAAAAATTACCAACTTTGACAAGATTTTTTAAGGCATGCTGATATGACAGCTGTCACAATACAATCTAACAAATTGATTGAACAAATTGAAGTTAAAGATAACTACACACTACTGGGAAAAAAATGAACTTTTTGGTCAACCCAATATATACAATAGGTTGAGCCACCTTTCTTCAAGTAATCCAGAGGGCACTTCCTGAGATCTTATTTTCCTGGAACTGACAGGATGCACCCCTGCCCCCTCTTCCCCCACTAAGATGAACCAGATAAATAACTCAATAAAGTCAGTACCTGAGAAGACATTGGGATCCAGGCAATGTAAACTTCTAGCACATAAACCGTAAGAATTCCTGTTGGTCTTAGTGTTCAAATATTTCCAAATAAATACACAAAAACTTCCTCACACTTTTTCTTCAGTACTTGAAAGCTATTTTTTTAAGTCACATTTTGTTTAAATTAATAACTACCTTACGATGTGCATAAATGTGCTTAATTGAGTTCAATTAGACCCAAAGTCTACCCCTGGTAGTGTGGCTCAGATGATGGGAGCATCATCCCTGGACTGAAAGGTCATGGGTCTGATTCCCAGTCAGAGCACATAGGAGAAGGGAGCCAATCCATGTTTCTCTCTCACATTGATGTTTCCTTCTGCATGTCTGTCTGTCTGTCCCCCACCACCACCATCCCTGCCTTTATATATCTCTTTAAAACCAATGAAAAATGTCCTTGGGTGAGGATCTAAAAATTAAAAGGCTCAAAGTCTCTGTATATAAAAACAAATGAATTAGTACTCAAACTCTAAAGTACATTTAAACTTAATATTCAAGACATGTAGAATATTTTCCTACCATCTCTTAAACTAATCTAGTTAACATCTTGGATTAGAAATAATATTCAAATGGCAATTCCTACTGTGAATTCTTGCAGATGGAGGTTATCAACCAGGATGAACTTAGATTTCTCCACCAAAGCAAGGTGAAGAAGACAGCTCCCCCATTAAGGGGTAGGATCACCATGAGGACATCGGTCATTTTATGTAGCCAGCACATCCCATGTCTGTCAAAGCACCAGCAATGCCCATCACCACACAAAACCTTAGGAAAACCTGGCCCTTTATGACAACTGCACAGATGTTGCCAAGTCCCCCAATGAATTTGTTTCATGCCTGTTGTATTATAATTATACATTTCCCACATTAAGCCACGAAAGCTCACTGGTGACACCAATCTAAACAGCTGCAATTTGCATGGGTTTTTCATCAGAAACAGAGTTTCCCAAAGGGTGGGAAATCTGCCATAATTCTAGGTAATTGGTAGCTGCATACTTATTTTCACAAACATTCAAAAATAACTAGTGTATCGGCCCTACATTTTTATTACTGAAGATGTTTTATAGTCTTAAATATTTCAACTTTTGACATGTCAAATTTAAATTGACATAGCATATCAACGTATAATAGTCTTAAAATGGACCCATTCCGTCAATAGAAATAAAATGTCCTTCTACAGCTACCATTTTATAAGCTCTGTTGTACCAACCCCGGAAGAGGCAAATCACAATGAGGCCATTTTTCAGCCATGTTGTGTCACACCATGAAAACAGAAAAGATAGCTGGTCTGTAAACCAGAACGAACAACGCCCTTGCAGAGGTGTTGAGAAGCCTGACAAAATGTGGTTTTCTTCCTCCTCCGAGAAAGCAGCTTGATCTGCATTTGTCTTCGGTTCAGATTAACATGGCGCCGCTTCCCTGTCTACAGGTCTCAAGATGGTGACACAGGATGACAGACGGATGACGCCTGCATACAGGGACCTCGGCACCCGGCTTTCTCAGAAGGAACTAACAGCCTTTCTGCCATTTCCCAGCCTCCCCCTCCACCCTGGCGGTTCGGGTCTCTCTCAAGGCCAGACCGGTGCAAACACAACCCCCCCCCCCCGCACCTACCGCCCAACCCCCACAACCTCCCCACACACCCCCACACACCCCCACACACCCCCTACACCCCCGCCCCGCAACCCTGGTTCAGGCAACGCTGACCTGGGCAGCCTCAAGCGTGGCTTCGCAAATGTCACCCGCCATGCGGGTGATTTCACAACCCAACCAAGACTGGTGCTGAGATGCCCGCGTTTGGTCCACCCATGATCCCAACACCTCTGCTCGGAGACAACACCGCATTTCTGATCAGAGATCAATCACCTGCCTTTCCATCCTGGGGTACGACCTCTGAGAAACAGGAACCAGGGTCTGGTGGAGCGACGAGCTCTGAGGCTTGAGACATGGCTGCGGCATGACTGTGCGTGCGTGCCTTTGTGCGTGCGTGCCTTCGTGCGTGCGTGCGTGAGTGAGCTCAGTGGGCTGCAGCCGCGTCACTCCCACAATGCTTTGCACTGGGGAGCCCTCTGCCCAGGTGGCTGTGTTTCCCTATCTAGGGACAGGCGCTGGAAGAGGAAGTGTTGTCACGTCCAGGAAACAGTGACATGGAAGAAATAATGAGGAAGAAAGGAGTCAGGCTAGGACAACATATTCTTCCAGGAAGCCTTCCCTCGTGATAATCACCCATTCTGATATTGCGTATTGTCCCTTCCACTCCTAAAATGCATATTGTGTTGGGTGTACCAGTCAGGGTACTATTTGGCTGGAAGGCTCTGACACACGAAATAACAGACAGCTGGCAGTTGTTGACTCTTTGATATAGAAGCCCAGCAATACACTGCTCATGGCAGTAATAGAATTCCACAGACGCAAAGCCCAAGTCTCCTTCCAGACTCCATTCCTAGGTAAGACCCTCATCTGCAGGGTCCAACATGGTCATAGCAGCTCCAGTCATTGTATCTTCATCCAGTGAGCAAGAAGAAGACACAATAAAGAGGGGCCAAAGGGCGTGGGGTTGACGTATGAGGGAGTTTCTCAGAAGCTGCCACAGAACAGAAGTTCCTCTTACACAGCCTCGTCTATGCTTGTCACTGGGCCACACCCACCTGTCAGGGAGCCTGAGAGATGTACCTTTACTCTAGGAAGCCATGTGCCCTGCTAAAGACTAGGATTCTGTTACTGAGGAGGAAGGGGAAAATAGATGCTGGGAGACAACCACCAGCCTCTGTCCGTAATTATTTGCTTACTATCTTATTTCTAGAACATTTTCTTTAACTCAACTAGATCACAGCTTCCTTTACCATAAGGCTGTTTTCAATTCGTTAATGCATTTCATGACATCTAATGCACACCAAGTGGCCAATAAATGATACAGAAAATGGGTTGATGAATGATACAAGGAAATTCTTTTTAAACTTTTTAATATTTACTTTTAGAGAGAGAAAGGAAGAGAGGGAGAAAGAAAGGAAGAGAAACAGTGATGCAAGAAAGAAACATCAATCAACTACCTCTCAAATGCACCCCAACCAGGGACCAAACCTGCAACCCAGGCACCTGCTGAGACTGAGAATTGAACCAGTGGCCATTCGCGTCATGGGATGATGCTCAACCAAGCCACATTGGTCAGGGCAGCAAGCAAATTCTTAAAACCTTGGTAGTGTATAGGTAGTATGAATATTTTCATGACTCTACTGTATACAAATAGTGTGACCATAACATGACTTCTTTTTCCAGTATCATAAAAAATAAAAACTTTTTAAAAAACATGATCATAACATCAGAAACAGATTTTTTTTCCAAACAAATCAGACCCTATGTGCCCAAAGGAGAGTCTTCACTTTCAATACAATCTTCACAGTCCACTGTATGATCTCTTACATTAGCCAATGGTATTGAATCTTTCATCTTTTGAGAATGCTTTTAGAATTTGGAAGCATGGAAAAATGATCCATAACCAAACCTAATGAATAATAAGCCATATAATCCAACTGTATTATGCCATTTCATGTTTTTTAAAACTACAATAATGATAAAGTAATTGGCCTAGATTCTTCATATGCTTTTAAAATGCCTAAAGGAAGTAATTCTGGGAGTGCTATTCCTAAAATATCTTCAAGAATAGTGAATTAGCTAAATGTCACAATTAGAACTTACTTATGTTTTATTATCTCTATAGAATAATAATGCAGACATACAGAAGTATATTAGCATGATATAATATATATGTATCTATACATAAGTTCATATATTTATATGTGTACTATATAGATTCACAAGAGCATATATTCACACATTTATACATATATTTATATATGTATATTTGCATACACAGAGTCATGCATGTGTGTGTTTTTCACTATTATTTGATGAAAAAGATTATCCAAAGTGATGAGCAAAATTTTTAACAATCCAGACCTTCATAATGTAAAGATTTACTGGGTCCAACATTATCAAGATAGTTATTGAAAAGCAAATTAAAACAAATAAAAAAGAAATAAACTGATAGGCAAATAAATATACAATAACAATATAATCAGTTTTAATCATGTAATAATGTCTTTTGAGAGAAACTGAAGGCATTTTATAGATCATTTTTTAGGAGAAAACACAGGCCATGTACCCTCTGCAAGCAATTCTTGGTTGTTTATGCAATACTGAGCCACTGTCTGATATGTGAAGAATTTTTTATTAACCAGAGGGGGAAAAATGAATCAATAATGTTGCTTAGAATGGACACAGCACTTCTAATCTTTCTAGCTCTTTACCAACATTAATGAAAGAAGTCTCCTACAGTCCCAGGCAGACTAAAACAGAAAGTCATACTCTTTCACTCAGGGCAGGAGACAGAGATAGGAAGTCAAATCAATGCCCTTCAGCTCTGTGGGTAGTTAAGAGTCAGGACCATCAGTAAGATGAGAACTCAAGAGTGTGGAGAAATCAGCACTACAACCCCACAAACTCAAGCCTTCTATGCTATCTTCAGAGAACAGTGGTCTTGAAGACTGGGCATCCCATTGTCTGAGGCAGCATGAAGAATGTATTTTCAAGTCAAGTATCTAGCAGTCAAAACACATTGATTTTCTTTAACTCCACAGAGCAGATTTGATTCTAAAGAGCTTATGTGATTTGAAAAATGTATCACCTATTTGTCAGACATGTATAATTAATAAAAGCCCTTTCACTCCAGGTCTGTAGTCCAAAGCCAGCAATTTGTGAGTTATTAACATGTTATTAGACATACCTTATTAAAATCCACAGACTTTCAGTCCCTTACACATAAGCAAGAGAGACACTACTTGAATTTTCGCTTGCACTATTAAGCTCAGAGGATTCTGATTCTAAACTACCCTGTGACTCCTTTCCAAGGAACTGCCTGATAATCTGAAAATTACCCTTACTTTACTAATTAAACAATTTGGTCTAAGCAAGCCTGCTTTAGATAGACTTCTGCTTTCCTGGAACATATTTCAATGACTTCCTTTCCATGCAAAGCACTTGCCAATACTGATATTAAACTCAGCATAAATTCTTAGAAATTTTTATTACCAATATATGCTTCTGAATAGGAAGACAGATAATCTACGTTATGGGTTACTGACTAAAAGTAACTGCTAATACTTGACTTCTGGCCAAGGTGGAGGCATAGATAGACATGCTTTGCCTCCTTCCACAACTATAAAAAGGATTACATCTACCTCAAAACAAAAAACAACTGGAACTACCATAAAATCAAACTTCATGTTAGTCCAACAAATACATAAAGAAACAATACTCATCTAGATAGGTAGGAGGCCCAGAGCCAGGACAGAGAGGACACAGTGTGGCAGCTGTGGCAGCTGTGGCAGGGGTGGCAGCAAGGCAGTGGTTGTGGCCAGCAGTGGGAAATAGCAGTCACACATTATAAAAGCTGGGAGGGACACCTGGGGAGTGATCCCAGTCCCAGCCCAGATGACAAAGCTCCAGCAATGGGAAAATAAAGCTTCATTGCTCCTACCTGTGAAAACCAGTGGGGGCTGGGGTGGCAGAAGAAACTGCCTGTCTCTCATGAGAGTCTTTTTAGAGCCCCCACATTCTAGAACATCTGCAAACTCACCCACTCTGGGAACCATTAGCAGAGCAATAGCTAGAAAGGTGCCAGTCACATATGGGAACTGGGTGAAGTGACTAGAAAAGGGACCCTTATCCACATTCAGCACACTGGCAAATACCTATGGCTCACCCATTATAATGTAACAGGTGTGACAGCTCTACCTAAGACACAGGGGGAAACACAGGAAGCTGTCAAGTTGAGGAGACAAAGAAGCGTGGCCCAAAAGAAGGAGAAAATCAAGGCTCCAGTGGGAGAACTAAGCAACAAGGAGATAGCCAATTTAACAGACACAAAGTTCAAAACACTGATGATAACGAAGTTCACAGACTTGACAGAGATGCTTGAGTACGGCAAATGCATAAGGGAAGTACAGACTATATTAAGTGATGGAAAAAATACACACAAAACCAATGGTGAAGGGAAGGAAACTGTGATTCAAATCATAAGGAAGGAATAAATAGTCAACCAGTACAGAATGAAGAAATGTAAACTAAAAAAAAAAAAAAATGAAAAGCTTAGAAACCTCTGGGACAACTTTAAATGGGCCAACATCAGAATCAGAGGGTGCCAAAAGAAGAAGAGGAAAAACAACAAATTGTACACTTATTTGAAAAAAAAAAAATGAAGGAAAAAATTCCCTAATTTGGTGAACAAAATAGACATACAAGCCCAGGAAGCACAGAGAGTCCCAAACAAGCTAGTCCCAAGGAGGATCACACCAAGACACATCATAATTAAAATGCCAAAGATTATTTTTTAAGATTTTATTTTAATATTTTTAGAGAGAGGGCAAGGGATAGAGTCAGAGAGGGAGAGAGACATCAATGTACGGTTGCCTTTCACCTGCCTCCGGCTACAGACCTGGCTTGCAACCTGGTTATGTTCCCTGGCTGGGGATCAAACCAGTGACCTTTGGGTTTGCAGGCCGGCTCCTCATCCCCTGTGCCACCGGCCAGGGCTTAAAATGCCAAATATTAAAGATAGAGAAAATCTTAAAAGCAGCAAAATAAGAGTTACCTACAAAGGAGTTCCCATAAGACCATCAGCTGATTTCAAAGTGATAGAAAGCAAGGACCTCCAACCAAGATTGCTCTATCCAGCAAAGCTATCATTCAGAATAAAAGCGCAGATAAAATGTTTCCCAGACAAGGTAAAGCTAAAGGAGTTCATAATCCCCAAGCCATTATTATATGAAATGTTAAAGGGACACATTTAAGAACAATAAAATGACAACAAACTCATAACTATCAACAAATTGATCTAAAATAAACCAAAAACAAACTAAGCAAACAACTAGAACAGAAACAGAAACAGATATGAAGACAATATGGAGGGTTGTCAGTTGAGAGGGGAAGGAGGGAATGGGGGAAAGGGTACAGGAATGAAAAAGCATAACTGATACATACAAAATAAACAGGGAGATGTTAAGAATAGTAAAGGAAATGGAGAAGCAAAAAAACTTATATGCCTGACCCATGAACATGAACTAAGGGAGATACCAGTCAGAGGCAGACAAAGGGGAAAAAATTGGGACAACTATAATAGCATAATCAACACACTATACTTTTAAAACTGTCACCCTGGCTGGTGGCACGGTGGATAAGGCATCAGCCTGCAAACCCAAAGGTCGCTGGTTCAATCCCCCAGCCAGGGCACATAACCAGGTTGCAAGCCAGGTCTCCAGCCAGGTCAGTGGCTGGAGGCAATGGAAAGGCAGCCATACATTGATATCTCTCTCCTTCTCTGCCTCTCTCTCTTCCCCTCTCTCTGAAAATAATAAGCAAAATCTTTTAAAACTAAAAAATAGAAACTGATAATACTTAATTCATGATTCCCTTTACCTTAGATGTCACTTCCTAATACTAAGTATTATAAATTTAGATATGTCCTAAGGCCGTGATAGGAACTATTAATCTGGTAAGATAATTAACTATATAGCTATTATCTTATGTATAGCAAAAGTGAAGCAAGAATAAATAGACATATTGTTACTCATAAAGAGGTATAAGTGGGTGTTAGCGTGTGACCTGATTCATTTAATCTCTGCAGTTCTACTTCTAGGTTTGTGAGAGTTAACGAAGATGTACTGATCATGTGTCCTAGGAACTATGCCTAGCACTAGGGATCCAGCAGAGAATGAGTCCAGTGCAGATACCAGGCAAAGGAGTGGGAGATGTCCTTGAAGAAGCACCTAGAGCTTAGAGCTAAAGAAACAGGAAGGATAACGGTAAGCCAGGCAAACCTACAGCTTCTGAAGACCTGAATGGAAAAGAACAGGGAATGTGGTAGAGAAGTCCAACAGGACTGGGAGAAGCCTGGGCTCCTGCTGCCAGGGCTACAGGCCACCGTGGCTGATTCATCCCAAGGACAACATGAGGCCATATAGGGTTCTGTGCACAGGGGTGGCAGAAGCAGGGGAGGATCTCAAGAATACAAGAAAGAAATTATTGTGAATGAAAAGACCCAGACGACCTAGTTCTTTTTCAAAACTTACCTCAAATCTGAGTTTGAGGTGATTTTTTAAATTTCTGTTTTTTAAAATCCTCACCTGAGAATATGTTTATTGATTTGAGAGAGAGAAACATTGATGTGAGGGAGAAACAGTGATCAGTTGTCTCTTGCATGTGCCCCAACCAGGGATCCAACCCTCAACTAAGTATGTGCCCTGACCAGGAATTGAACCTGCAACCTTTTGGAGTATGGAACAATGCTCCAACCAACTAAGCCACCTAGCTAGGGATGAGGGGATGTTTTTATTTTATTTTATTTATTTTAAAGATTTTATTTATTATTTTTAGAGAGAAGGGTAGGGAGAGAGGCAGAGAGGGAAAAGGATATCTATGTATAGTTGCCTTTCACCTGCCTCCAGCTACAGCTTGCAACCTGGTTATGTGCCCTGGCTGGGGAATGGAACCAGAGGCCATTGGGTTCACAGGCCAGCACCTTATCCATTGTACCACCAGCCAGAGCTGAGGTGATGTTTTTAAATTAAAAAGAAAGAAGAGGCCACCTTTTCAAAACCACATGAAGTAAACTCAGTCTGCTAGAAGTTGGTTTTCAAATTCAATGCTACTACACCTCTCTGAGGTCCACGTGAGGTAAAGGGGGTTAATGAAGGAGGGGAATGACTGCTTAATATTGAATAATTCCCATATACCAAAAAACATAAAGAAACAATAACAAATATACCCCCGTGCCATCAGCACAATTTAGCCAAGGTTAAAGTGTTATAATATCTGTTTTTGTTTTTAGAAATATTAATAAAATATTACAGACATAAACTAATCCCCTTAGTATATTTCTTCTATCCCAGAGGTAACCATTATTCCAAAATTCTTGTGTATCCTTATTCTATATTTTATTCTTACTTTTATTATAGATGTGTGCATCATATATCATATAGTTGGTTATGTTGTTAAACTTCAAGTAAATATTATCATACTGTTTGTACAATTTGGCAACTTGCTTTTTTCCACCCAACATGTTTTTGAGATATATTCATACTGATACATATATGTCTAGTTCACCTATTTTACTGCTGCATAAACATAGCATGTTCATAGCACATTGTATTTATCAGTTATCCAATTGGTAAATATTTAGGCATTATTTTTCTTGTGATCACAAACAATACTGTAGTGAATATCCTTGTATTTATCTATCTCTTGATGCAGATGTGTGAGAGCTGCCCTAAAGGACAACATTTATGGAAGATGTTTTAACATATTAGAGGAAAGCAGTTGACTAAATTAAACGAATATTCTAATCGCTGGTAGTGATAACAATAACAGTGATATGTTTGGATAGTTCAAAGTCAACACTTACAGGACCTGTATTCAAAAATATATTATATCACTTATATTGAGATAAACAATGGGCATGTGGAGGTCAACCAAACTTGGTCAAGTTTTCAATTCAGTAGCTAAAGCTCTGTAGAGCCTGATCTAAGGTGAAAATGTGGTTTAAAAAGCTGAGTGTTTCTAACTTAAGATATATGCCAAGTGGACCTAAATAGAAAGGACAAATGGGCATAGATGTACTGAGAGGGGTAAAAACAAAAACAAAAACAAAAGAAAAACACACCTTGACAGGTTCAGGTTAGGCTCTCACTTTTCCAAACCCCTGACACATGAATTCTGCAGAATTAGCTACTGACCAATGAGTTTTTCAAAGCCTGTTTTTTTTTCTTATTTTCTCTTTCCAAAAACTAACTTCTAGGGCCAGGTTGGAGTCAGGATTTCCAATCACATCCTACTGCTGCTTTTTTCATCATCACTCACGTCCCAGACTCAAATAGCCACCTTGTCAGAACTTGCCCTTTGGCTAACTGAACGGAGAATGAAAAATCCTTCTAACCTGAACAGCAGGTCCATGTAGGTGAGAGGCAAGGCTTCAGTGGAAAGAAAATAAGTACAGATCCATCCTCTTTAATGTTGGCTAAGGGTGAAAGTCTTAGATCTTGTGTCCTGACTACAAAGTGCAGAGCAACATTTTCTAACAGCCCAAAGGAGCCCTGCAAATTGAATCCTCAATACCACCAGTCACTCAGACACACCAACAGCATATCTTTGGAATCAAAGGAACATTTGCTTTTCTGATTTATAATGAACTTGGAGACCATTTAATTTAAGCCCCTTGTTTTGCATAAATGGGTGCCCAATAACACTAAATGTTTTATCCAAGCTCATATAGTAAATTATTGACAAATAAAAAACTCCAAATTCTCCATTTCATGTTCTTTGTCCTGCATTATGTAGTTTATATATAATGCTAATACATCACAAAAATTACAAATATTCATTCATTAAAAAATTTTTATTCATTTTAAGTTACTACTTCTTTCAGCAACAGTACTTTTAGATCATTATTAGAAAATTCCTGTGGAAGATTATACTATCATTCTTTCTTCATACTTTTTAATACATGTTATTTTATTTTTTAATTATATTTTATTTATTATGCTATTACAGTAGTCCCAATGTATCCTCCTATGCCTCCCTCCGCTTCCCACCCACCACTTCCTCAGGCCATCCCCCCACCATTGTTCACATCCATGGGTTACGTGTATAAGTTCTTTGGCTACTCCATTTCCTGTACTATATATCCCCATGGCTATTCTGTAACTATCTATTTGTACTTCTAAATCCCCTTACCCCTTCACCCATTCTTCCACATTCCCCTCCCATCTGGCAACCATCAAAATACTCTCCATATCCATGATTATGTCTCTGTTTTCCTTGTTTGCTTAGCTTGATTTTTAGATTCAATTGTTGATAAGTAAATTTTTTTTTGCCATTTTATTGTTCATGGTTTTGATCTTCTTTTTCTTTAACATTTGATATAATAATGGTTTGGTGATGGTGAACTTCTTTAGTTTTTTCTTATCTGAGAAGCTCTTTATCTGCCCTTCAAATTCTAAAGGATATTTTTGATAGATAAAGCAATCTTGGTTGCAGGTCCCTGTTTTTCATGACTTTGAATATTTTGTGCCAATTCCTTCTAGCCTGTAAAGTTTCTTTTGAGAAATCAGTTTATAGTCTTATGGGAACTCCCCTATAGGTAACTATCTGCTTTTCTTTTGCTGCTTTTAAGATTCCCTCTTTATTTTTAAACTTTGGCATTTTAATTGTGATGTTTCTTGATGAGGGCCTCTTTGCATCAATCTTACCTTGCTTTGAAGTCTCTGTATTTTCTGAACTTGCATGTCTACTTCCTTCATCAAATTAGGGAAGTTTTCTTTCATTATTTTTTCAAATAGACTTCCAACTTCTTGCTCTTTTTCTTCTTCTGGCACCCCTATGATGTGAATGTTGGAATGCTTGAAATTGTTCCAGAGGCTGCTTACACTATCCTTGGATTTTTTGAATTGTTTTTTTTGTTTGTTTGTTTTCCTGTTGTTCTGATTGGTTGTCTTCTGCTTCTTTATGTTCCAAATTATTGATTTGATTCTCAGCTTCATCCACTCTACTGTTGTTTTCCTGTAAATTGTTCTTTATTTTGATTAGTGCTTCCTGGTTTCTGACTGGGTCTTTTTTATGCTGCTGAGGTCCTCAGTAAGATCCTTGAACATCCTTACAAGCAGTGTTTTGAACTCTGCATCTGGTAGGTTGTTTATTTACATTTCATTTAATTAACACTTTTTTTATGGAATTTTTATCTGTTCTTTCACTTGGGCCATGTTTTTCCATCTCCTTGATTTGGCAGCCTCCCTATGTTTATTTCTATGTGTTAGGTTGAGTTGATTTGACTCTGTGTCTTAGTAGAGTGGCCTAATGTAGTAGGTGTCCTGTAGGGTCCTCTATCACCCAAGCTGGGTACTTGAGGCATGCCCTTCGTGTGGGCTGTAGATATGAACAAGGGAGTTACCAAGACATGAATGGTATGAAGAAAACAAGCTACCCATACTGTTAAAAATTATTCTTTTAACCCTGGCTGGTGGCTCAGTGGATAGGTACCGGCCTTCAAATCCAAAGGTCACTGGTTTGATTCCCAGCCAGGGAACATAACCAGGTTGCAAGCCAGGTCTCCAGCCACATCTATAGCTGGAGGCAGGTGAAAGGCAACCATACATTGATGTCTTTCTCCCTCTCTCCCTCCCTTCCCCTCTCTCTAAAAACCATAAATAAAATCTTTAAAATTTAATTAAAAATTTTTTAATTATTCTTCTAGAATCACAGATTTATGTCTTTCAAATAAATCAATAACTAGAAAACCAAGACAAAGAACCTTATGGTTTCTGACTAGGAATTGGGTTTATGAATTTATGTGGATAATGGAGTAACTGAATAAAGTTAGTGAGGTCATTAACAGGGCTGGTGGCCACATGACAGCTTAGGTATAGAAATCCAATCTCCTACCTAGACTTATTGTAATATATACAATTTCTTATGTCAAACATATAGTGAGTAAATGTGATTCCACACAAAAAATATGTAAAACAAGTTTTGCAGTAACTCTAGCCTCAAGGTTAAAGATTATATCCTGTACATGATTACAGTAAACCTCTGTAATAAAGGGAGAAATATTCTAAGAGATTTCTTTACATTCCCAGCAAACAAACCAGACAGAAATTCAATTCCACAAGGTGAAAATCAAGTATATATAGATCTAACCTTAACAGGACTTTTAACTCACCTGGCTAATATACTTCATTCTTTGTGCCTATATGGTAATGACTTGTAAATGTGCCTCAATCTTGTCCTTATCTTTGGAGCAAAGTATAAGGAGAAGCTCAGTGCTTTGCATTCTCATATACACTTGTGTCAACAATCTTCTTTTCCTCTCAAGATCTCTCATTAAATACTGTTTCTCTTTCAATTCCATGGCCCACAGTGTTAACTGCCAGGTAAGCTAAGGTTGACTCAAAATGCCTTGGGCTATGTTCATGTTCTCCTTTCACTACAGACTGGATAAATTCTCCTTAAGAGGAAGTATAGACCTGGAAGGGAAGGTCTGGAGCTGGGCCCTGAGGAACTCCAATGTTAGAGGGCAAGCTGAGAAGGGGAATCCAGTGAGGGAGAATGAAAAGAGTGAAGTAGGACACACATTAGGAAAATGTGGTGTCAGGGAAGTTATTATGAGCATTTGTTATTTCTGCTGCGCAGTATTCATTTCCTTTCTTGTGGTAACAGGATCTCACTTTTCCTCACTCTAATACTGTGGTCCCCAACCTTTTAGGTGCCAGGGACAGGTTTCATGGAAGACAACTTTTCCACAGACTGGGGGTGAGGGGGTGGCTTTGTAGCCAGCCACCAGATGTAGCTTGCCATTTCACTGATAGGATTTTGATATGAGTCTGCAAACAATTGATTCACTATGGTCTCTGTGCAATCAAACCTCTCTACTAATGACAATCTGTATTTGCAGCAACTCCCCAGTGCTAGCATCACCCCCTCGGCTCCACTTCAGATCACCAGGCATTAGATTCTCTTAAGGAGCAGGCAACCTAGATCCCTGCATGCAGAGCTCACAGTAGGGTTCCTGCTCCTGTGAGAATCTAATGCCATAACTGATATGACAGGAAGCGAGTTCAGGTGGCAATGCTAAGGATCGGGAGCAGTTGTAAGTGCAGATGAAGCTTTGATCACTGGCACACCGCTCACCACCTCCTGCTGTGTGGCCTGGTTTCTAAGAGGCCAGGGCTTGTACTGGTCCAGGGCCCAGGGATTGGGGACTCTGACTTTAATAGCAAGGAAGTTGGGTGAAGTTCATTTCCCCTTAGGTCCTAGGGATGGAGAATGTAATGAAGGCCTAGGCTAACCAGTGCATTCCACCCCCTGACCACAGAGGTTGATTCAGGGATGAGCACAGAGTTTGAGAAAAGACAATGAGAACAATCAGTGCTAATCCCAGGACATCCTGGCTAAGGAGTATTTATCTGTTGGATTTGTACATAATTAAATGAAAGACTGGAGTTTATAGCAGCCTCTCCTCTATGAGGAGAGGGTATGCGTGAGAATGGAGCCAATTTGGAGGAAGTGGAACCAAGAAATATATAGAGAAACAGAAGTCTTAGTAGCATTATCTGAGCTCCTGCATCACACCATCCTGAAAGCCAGCCTCACCAAGACAGTGATTATTTGAGCCAATAAAATATCATTGAGCTTGACCACCTTTGGCATGGATTTCTCACGCCAGCCTTGAAGTTCCAACTAATAAAGAAAATAAGAGAAGTGACTATTTCAAGGAGTGTTTAACTTGGGCATACCACAATTAGAGATTTAAATTGAGTCAGTTTCCACAGAATTTAGAACAACATAGAAACCATCAGGAATCTCGACAAGAATCAGCTCAGTGCACCTGTGGCTTGGACACCATAGTCAAGTGGTCATGTGGAATATCCTCCATGCACATGTAATATTAGTCATGGCTTTTAATTGATAAAATGGAGCAGAAGAGTCAGAGAATTAGGAGATCTGAACTTTAGGTACAGCTCAGCCACTAACCAGCTGGGCGACCTTGGACAAATCGTTCAATTAACCTCCTGAGATTTAATAGTTTCCACACCTAACAAGTAATTGCCCTTGCCCTACACCCAGGGGCCCTTTAGCTCAAAAATTCTCTGTATTTTCTTATTTTCAGCAAAGTTATTCTGTTCTGAAATGTAATGGAAGAAGTCATCTACAA
Source organism: Noctilio leporinus (assembly GCA_004026585.1). NCBI lineage: Eukaryota > Metazoa > Chordata > Mammalia > Chiroptera > Noctilionidae > Noctilio > Noctilio leporinus. The sequence goes on from PVIW01005382.1 coordinate 41,735, forward strand.
ACATTCTCATTAGCATTTTCTCCTATGCTGCTAAATTAAATTCTCTTTGGCTTGATTTTCATTTCATTTCATAGAATCAGTTCACCAAAGGCCCTATCAGTACGCAGTACCCACACTGACATTGTCCTACGTGTTCTCTCTGTTTTGGTATCTCTATTCCACTTCTACTCGTCTGTGCTATTGCTGTTTACCAAAAACACAGATATGGGCTTCACAGTATGTGTCCAGGAGTCACAGGCCTTTTGATAATCTAAGACAAAGATGTTTGCTGATTAGCTTTTGTTCTCAGCAGAGTCTTTTCTGGAATGTTGACTGCTTGTTACTACATTCCATGGGCCAGTGTCAAACATACTTTGGCCATAAAACAAAACATGCACAAAAGGTCAGTGGCTGTTAACATGCATCCTCTTATTTATCTCAATCAGGAGCAGAACAGGATAGGTTAATTTTTCAACAGGGTACCATATCGTATATATCAGGACCAACAATGAGCTTTTATTTCCCTGAGTCAGCTTTAAAAATAATGTTGACTTTTATGGTCGATACATTATAGATCACCATATTTATGTCAGAACATATTGCCATGAAAATAAATCAATGAAAATATGAATACCTAAACCTTGTGTTTAAATGAAATTCCTTGCAATCCTATACCTTCCCCTCGTATTTCACTGTAACACTCTCTGAGACTTCATCTCTGACATGTTTCATTCTCTATAACTACTGTTTTTAATCTATCTTGCCTATAACAAGGTTCAAAAACATCCACTTGGTTCTTTTGCCATAAACATACATAACTGCATTCCATCATTAATAGGACTGTCAATTCAAATGTATGGTTTATGCATGAACAAAATAGCTCAGAGTCAAAACTCTGACTGGTATACTATTAATAAGTGAAACTCCCTTGTGTTGGAAACCAGCTTCAATATTATATATGTTACCCACAATTATTTGAGTCATGAGAAGTTTCTATTATAAGTACGTGCTTTAGAAAGTGAGCTCATAATTTAGACATTACAGAAAAATGGAGTTTAATGAAAAGGAAAATTCTTACTCTTAAGCGTGTCTTCTCTTTCTAGTGCCCTTCTGCACTCGTAGGGCACACCAAGGGCCAGCTGCTCACAGCCCCCTTCTGAGGCGAACTATCTTTCTCAAAGCCCCTGCAGAAGGAGCAATTTTTAATGTTCATCTGTGTTGGCTGACCCTACTCCCACTTCCATGATCCCATCACAGCAGCCCCAGGCCATAAGGAAGGGGCCCCCAGCCAGCCAATATTTGAGAGACCCACAGCATGCGAGAGGCCTGGTTGTTGCAGTCCTACCCAAACAGGGATAATAGTGAATACCTTGGTCAACCAGAGTCTGCTGGGAACATTTCCATGACTCTGGGCGGAATTAGGTAGCTGCACCATTGGAAGCCGAAAGATGCCCAGAGGGAAAGCTGAGCCAGGAGATGCAGGGGAGAATCAGAAACAGAATAAAGAATTGATGAAATAGAGAAATAACAGACAGAAGAAGGGTAAAGACATTGGTTGGTGGCAGCAAAAAAAAAAAAAAGTCGCTAAGGATAGTCTTTAACTCTTCCCCACCCCCATATTTAATTCGTCACCAAGTCACATTCATTTACTTCTTAAATATCCACTGAATCCACTCATTTCTCTCTGTTGCCATCCTCACTGCACAAGTCAAAGCCTCCATCATGTCCCTCCTAGACTGGAACAAGTGTCCCCTAACATTGTCAAGTGCTCCCTGACCTCCACACATCTAATCTAATCATGGTTGCCTCTCTCTCTCTCTCTCTCTCTCTCTCTCTCTCTCTCTCTCTCTCACACCAATAAACCCTTTAGTAGGACAAAATCAATTGGATCTAAATGGGGAAGGCTTTCATATACTAATACAGAAGAATATCTTTATGACTTCAAAGTAGAGAAATAGTTTTAACCCAGATACAAAAGCACAAAACATAAAGGAAAATTTGTCATTTCATTCCTTTAAAAAATTATGTATGTCATTAAGCCAGGAAAAGCCACAGAGTAGGGAAAAATACCTTTGCAATCTGAATAACTATAGAGACTTTTATCCAAAATACACAAAGAACTATAAATCAGTAACAAAAAGACAATAAGAAAAAAAATGAGCAAGAAGAAGCTAGAAGAATCACTTCACACAAAATGATTCAGGTCCAGGTAGAGCAGGGGCCCCTCATCCTCACCATTCAGAAGCAACACAGAAGTGTCTAGGGAGGGAGGCGGCATACCTCATGGGCAAAAGAAAAATGGAGTTGGGTGAGAAAATGCATAGACCATGCCACATGCCCACCAGGGGCCTGGCCAACGAGGGGCAGGAGCTGGTGAACAAAGGCCGCCTTTTCCTGACTCAGGTGACTTTCCTGGGTTGCACTGATTCAGGTTCTCAGAAGACAGTCCCTTGCGAATGAGCACTCGTGGCCTTTTGTGGGCTAACTCAATACCCACCTCCAAGTCTCATGTCACTCCTTCCTTTATTCAACAGGTCACACCCCTCTCCTGCTCCCTGGGATTGTGCTCCCAAATAAAATGGTCACTCAGTGAGCATGGGCTCTGCTGTGGGTGGCGGAGGTGAGGAAAACGTCATTCTCCTCCTCCCCCAGGGCTGAGGGTCCGGACCATTGTGGATTCCTCCCCCACCCCCACCCCCATCCTAGCAACAGCCTAGCAACAGGACAGGCTGCGGTGGTGGACAGCCCTTGCATCCCTGCGTCATCACTGCCAGCAGCTTGGGCTGTGCTGCCTGAGGGTATGAGTGGACCCTGGATCAAAGGAGGGGTCCTGGGACACAAAGCCAGCTGCTAAAAATGCCCTGGGCGACTTCCCACTAGGTCTGGAGCCCCAGGCTCTGCTACTGATATCCTCCCTTGCTGCAAACCAAACCAGCTTTCTAGACTTCTTCACACAGCCCATAGCTGTGATGTCTTGAAAGGTCTTTGATGCTAAATGAAAGGAAAAGGAAAAGGTTTAATAAAGATCACCTTTCAGGGTTGTGAGCCGAGAGGCCATGATGGACTTCTACAGCAAGACCATACAGCTACAGTAATTTTACTACATCCTTAATTCATGGTAAATATTCTGATTTCCCTCATACAGATGGTGCAAAAGATTATTTTTTTAGCAAAGCGTTTTCCAGACAAAGTTGTGTCCATCGCAGTGCAGCCACTTTCTCTGTTGTGACAATACGATGTCAGAGCAATGTTTCCCAATCACTCCCGTGTTTACACCAATTTGAAATGGCCAATTATGTCAGATCCTTGTCAACAGAAAACAAAACTGTGCAAGCTGCTATTTAAATTAATTATTGAAATTAAGCACTTAATGTCTCTCAACAGTCTTCTAAACTACTTAAAGTAGAGCCCCCAGACTCCTTGTTTTGGGACAATTCAGACACAGAGGAGGGATCCAGGTACACAGCAGGCACAAGCCTATACTGTACATTTATTAAAAATTCATTAAAAAGCTACATCGGTGCCTTTTATCTTATGACTCAAGGTATAATTTAAACCTGGGTGGAGGGTTGCTATACAGGTCTCACTCATGACAGTTTTTTGTTTTTTTTTTTCAAATTCTACTTATTCTGTTAAATCCCTCCTTACCATTATCTTCGGATCGTACTTTTTTTAAATCTAGGGTTTTATCATCTATAACAAAAGTACTACATCTGTGACTTCGGGGTGACCTACTCTTATTTCCATGTCTTCTTTTTTTGTTGTATGATTGGAAGGAGGGGGGCGGTAAAAAAGAAAAAAATTTATCTCTGAAAATCTGGGAATTTGCTGAGCTTCTACTTTGTAAAAGTAGCCCATAGCAGATAGGACTTGTCACAGATCTCAGTGTACAGGAGCTTCCATGGACTCTCTATGAACCTCAGTTTACTCAGCTGTAAAATGGGGGGATGCCAGCCAAGCTCATCTCACAGGATCCTTTGGAAAAGCAAGCATAGTAGCAGATTGCTTTCACTGATTGGAATGCCATTTCATTGTGAAACCGAACTGTAACTGGAGACAAAGGACCCAGAAGAGGTGGTTTGGTTGGTAGAATTTTCTCCATGTTCTCAGTGAATGAAATGGCAACCACAGCTGCTATATCTGGACTTTTGAGCCCTGCCCCAAATTCCTGCTTCCCTGTGACAGAGAAATCTGTAAACCGTTGGTCTTCAACGCCACCCAGTGGTCTACTCACCAAATAACACCAGGTTGCCCGTGGATTTGAAAAACAGGAAAAATAATTCAAAACAATTCAGACTACTTAAATCCAGTACCCGATTACACGTATTTGGGGCCCCCATTTTTTAAAAATAATAACTTGTTAAAATCAAATAAGTAAGTTGTAATGTGAATAATAAATCCCTAATTTATCTTTTTAAATTAAGAAATGTATATAGGAATCAACAGTTTTTCAGAATAACTTCTAAAAACAATCTTTTACTGTCAAAAAGGCACTTTCAAGACTCCATTAAATAGCTTAATTATTTAAGAAAGGTCTCCAGGTGCAGGTAAAATACTTAACATTAAAGTAAATTCATACAGTTAAATACATTTATGATACTATAGTGGCATTTTAAAGTGACAATTAGCAATGCCCACTCCTTTGTCCCAAACTTTTCAACCCAACCATTGCTCTACAATTAAAAGGCAGTAACGTTTTGTTGTCACTCAAATTTATTAATGACTTTTCCCTTTTCTGAACTCTAAAATATATGTATCATAACTACGTGTTAAAGAAAGAACAGTTCTTTCATCTTAGCTATGTCGTTTCTCTGACTAATAATAACTGCTTGAGACCATTCAAATAATAAACACCTCCCTGTCCCCTTTGGAAGATGTTCACCATGGTATTCAAATCACCACTGCTCCTGGATGACTTACCCCAAACATGCCCAAGCTCTTGGAGATGCACAGTGGGAAGAACACTGGGTTCAAGGTCAGAAGCCATGGTGCCCATTTAAACCGGAGAGTTGGTCTGAATTCTCACTTTATTTTTTCTGAAGGCCCATCTCCCCATTGAGCCCCTTTAAAAGAAACAAAGGCCACCCTGGCCTGGTGGCTCAGATGGCTGAGTGTTGTCCCATGCACCAAAGATTGTAGGTTTGATCCCCTGTCGGGGCACATCCTTGGTTGTGGGTTCAATCCCAGGTCAGGGTAGGTGGAGGTGTGTACAGGAGGCAACTGATTGATGTCTCCCCTTCTTTCTTCCTCTTTTCTCTAAAATCAATAAGCATGTCTTCAGGTGAAGATTAAAACAAAAAAATAACTCCAACTCTAAATGCGTCAGTCTTTTTAAAATCTCCCAAGGAAGAAGCGGTGAGAAAGAGGGGAAACTGCATGATGCAACACATACAGTCATTTTGTAGAAAAGTACCCATCTCTTCTTAGAATCCCACCGTCACAGCCACTGTCCCTTCCACCAAGTCTCTTCTACACCTCCATCCCTCTTCTTTTTCATTCTGGGTATTTTCCTTTATTCTATGAATAACCACACAGCCCTTCAATCCTGCATCCCAGGGAAAGCTCCTAGAAAAGCAGGAGAAAAGTCTGGAGGTGGCAGGCTAGAGAGGCTCCAAGAGGGAGGAGGTGGTGGACATTTGACACAGCTTTTGGCAAGTGAATTAACCCTTTATTGCCTGAGTATTTCTCCTCTTCCTTTCTTCCTAAGAGCAGCCTCAGCGATGCACTTGTTTGAATAGTATGTGCTTCTCTTACACTAATGCCCTAAGGATGGTCATCCTCTCACTTAAAAGCTGTCTCTCCACACTAGGTAACCTGGAGGTGTGTGGAAGGTGTCCCACCGAGTCTGCAAGCTGCTGCAACAAAATGCCACAGGCTAGGTGGCTTAAACAACATATACAGTATGTCCTCTCGCAGTTCTGGAGCTGGGGAAGCCCAAGATCAAGAATGGTAGGGATTAGTTCCTGGTGAGAATTCTTCCTGGCTTGCAGGCCACCTTCTTGCTGTGTTCTCACATGACACAGAGAGTAAAAGCTCCCTGCTGTCCTTTATCATAAAGATACTATCGGATTAGGCCCTACTCATAGGACCTGATTTAACCTGAATTAGTTCCTTACTCCAAATGGGGGCTAGGGGTTCAACCTATGGATTTGCAGGGGACTTAATTCAGACCATAGCAGAAGGTAATAGCCAGAAGAAAGGGAACCTTAACCTGCTTTTAGGTAGCAAAGCCACACTTGACCTCCCGTCCTCCAACAGCTCTGGCCTCCTGGGCACCGTGGTCCCCAGGGCAAAGAGAAGGGTGTGGGATGAGAGCTAAAATGGGCTGGGGCTCTCCCCTGTGGCAGGCCGGTGGCACCTGAGCCTCCCTCCTCGCTGATTCTTAGTGACCTCTCCAGAGAGACTGTCCCGTTCCACCAGCTGAGAGGCTAGCTGATCTGCTTCAGACTGTCCCAGTGGCCCTGGCAGAGCGGATGTGGGTGCTCTGCACTGTCACAGCCTGCCAAGAGGGAGGGGCACACAATACCCAGCAGGAGCGAGCCCAGGAGATTAGGGGGCTCAGTGAGCCCCACAGGAGTGGCATCTCCAACCCTCGTCAGAGAAACTGGGTAATAATGCTTCATCCCCAAGGTTGTTCTGGAAAATTAAATCAGACCACAGTGTGGGCCTGCTGGCTGAGCCAGGGCTCAGCCAGGCTGGTTCCCTGCTAGGCTTCCCCTCTGAGGGCCCGTATTGAGCTGGGGAGGCAGCTTCGCTGGAAACAGCTAAGTGGCTGCCAGCCTCCCACATACAAGATTACAGGGAACAAACTGGATGAAAACTATGTTCCTTTTACTCACCCAGCCAAAAAGCCTGTGCTTCCTGTCAGGTGGATTTTAAAGCCAGTCCGTGAGGTGTCAAGGCCCTTGGCAGGCTGCAGCACAAGATAGCTAGTGTCCCCACAACCTGGGATGCCAGTCCCAGCCTTCAGAGTTTCAGGCTTCAGCTCTGGCGCTGACCTCACCACCCACCCAGCCTCAGGGGCACCCTCCGCACCACCTCTGTCTTTTGCACCATGTCCCCTCGGTCCGTCCCTCCCTGCCTCAGCATTGTCTCTGGGGTCAGGGTCTTCCTCTCCATTCACGCTGCATGGCCTTGCTTGGGGCCCTGAGCACCTCCCACCTGCATACACTGCTCCAGGCCCAGTTCATGCTGCTGCTGGTCCTCGTCCTCAAACACAGCCTCCTCCCACACCGTCCTGTGTAAGGATATCCACCCTCCTTAAGGTGGTGTCCTTGACACCACCATCTCTGGACACACTGAGCCCGCCCCCTCCATCTCCTTGTTGGTCTAGGAAGCCTTCACCCCACCTGCTCAAGGGAGACCTACCACATCCTGCTGGTTCTCACAGCATTCTGACCATTTCTTACATTTCACTACCACTATTTATACCTGCTCTGTCTTCCCAGCCACACTGTGAGACCCCAGAGAGCAAGGGCTGTGCACTAGTCCTCTTTGCCTGACTCAATAGATGCTCAATAAATGTTTGTTGACTGAGTGAACGAGGAGGTCTCTGTTCCTTTCCTTGTAAATAAAGTCTTTCTTTGATAAGTTTATCATCAACATTCAACGTATTTGAAAATTACCTATCAATTTTTCCTCTTGCCCTGTATTAACTCACCTTTCTGAGTGTTATTAAGCCCTAGAAATAAACTTCCCTCCCTGCAGGCTCCATGCTGATTGGCTGGCTGGCCCACTGACTTTCCAACGCAAGAAAACCTGCCTGCCAGCTCCACACACAGCTCCCTGGGCTACGTAGGTCTGCCCGTTGGATCCGCGTCATCAGCCGGGATGGGGATGAGGAAGAAGCTGCACCTGGCTTCGTGGCTCAGAGTTGTTTTCTTGGCCGTTCGAGGTGCTGAGATGGTTAATAAGCAAATGAGCCTCAGTATTCAAATACGCAGTTAATAAATCCTGAAAGAGATACAAATCAAAATCCTCCAGCTGAGGCTGTAGGCAAAACCTGTGCTTTCCCTAATCCTCCCCAACCCCTCAGGATCCCTTTCTTTTCCGCCACGGTAAGTGAGGTTAGGACCAGATTGGAGGCCCTACCGCCCCCTGAGAGAGCAGGGCTGGTGTATCTCCCCTTGGAGATTTCCTGGCTCTATGCAAAGGACTCTAGCCCGAGAGGAGTCGCAGCACTGGAGGTTGCATGTGCCCTGTTTAAATGACAGCATTACCTACCTGCCACCATGTGTACTTGAGCTTCCTACGACACCCAGGCTGGAGCGGAGAGCAGACAGGTCCATGGAGGGCCAGCCGCCAGCCCTTAGGACTGGGTAGGTCTACAAGCCCTCTTGCTGGAGGCTGCTTTGCCCTGGAGCATAACTCGTTTTCCTGGAGCTGGTCTCTCTCCAACAAGGACCCTGACTGGACTTTGGGAGAGGGCTGAGCGCCCACGGAGGTCGCACTGCTCTGCTCTCCGCTTTGTTTCCTCCCAGGGGAAGCAGACGCAGGGGCCGCTGTGCTCCAGGAAGGAGCCTCCCAGGACATGGAGAAGCGGGATACTAACATCTCAAGGGAGCGAGGATTCTGCCACCCATCAGAGGACTACAAGCAAATCTATCTCCCCCTGACCTACACCATCATCTTCATCTTAGGGCTGCCCCTGAACGGCACAGTCTTGTGGCTCTCCTGGCACCAAACCAAGCGCTGGAGCTGTGCCACCATCTATCTGGTGAACCTGATGGTGGCCGATCTGCTGTATGTGCTGACGCTGCCCTTCCTCATCATCACCTACGCCTTGGGGGACAGGTGGCCCTTCGGGGAACTGCTGTGCCGGCTGGTGCGCTTCCTGTTCTACACCAACCTCTATGGCAGCATCCTGCTGCTGACCTGCATCTCCGTGCACCGCTTCCTGGGCGTGTGCCACCCCCTGACCTCACTGCCCTACCGGACCCGCCGGCACGCCCTGCTGGGCGCCGCTGCCACCTGGGCCCTGGTGGTCCTGCAGCTGCTGCCCACGCTGGGCTTCTCCCACACGGACTACATCAACGGCCGGGTGATCTGCTATGACATGACCAATCCAGAGAATTTTGGACAGTTTTTTGTCTACGGTATGCTTCAGACCTTGTCTGGCTTTGTCTTTCCCTCCTTGGTCATCTTGGTGTGCTACTCACTGATGGTCAGGAGCCTGACCAAGCCAGAGGAGACCCTGGAGAGGACGGGCAACGCAGTCCGGGCCAAGTCCATCCGGACCATCCTGCTGGTGTGCAGCCTCTTCACCCTCTGCTTCGTGCCCTTCCACGTCACGCGTTCCCTGTACCTCACACTGCGCTTCCTGATGTCCCAGGACTGCCAGCTCCTAACGGTGGCCAGCATGGCCTACAAGATATGGAGGCCGCTGGTGAGCCTGAGCAGCTGCCTCAACCCAGTTCTGTATTTCCTGTCCACTGGGAACAACAGAGTCAGGCTTTTCCAGAAACTGCGGCATCACAAGGTGGGGGGACACCCAGCTGGAGCCCGAGGGAAGAGGCCTGGGGGTGGGCAGATCTGGGTACTGCCAAGATGAAGTCTGGAGAAAAGGAGCATCCTGACATGGACGATGACTTTTTGAACAGTCATGTGCTGGTGGGAAAGGGGCTCAAGATGTCCAGGTAGTAGTATCCTGCTGGAAAGGATTTTATATTGATGTTAAGAGATTTTAAAAGAAAATGGAGCCCTGGCTGGTGGCACAGTGGATAAGGCTCCAGCCTGCAAACCCACGGGTCACTGGTTCGATTCCCAGACAGGGCACATAACCAGGTTGCAAGCCAGGTCTCCAGCCAGGTCGGTGCCTGGAGGTAGGTGAAAGGCAACCATACATAGATGTCTCTCTCCCTCTCTGCCTCTGTCCCTTCTCCTCTCTTTGGAGGAAAAAAAAAAAAAAGAATATGGAAAGAGTCATCAACACAAAGGAAAACTATTTTACTGAGAGCTGACATTTATCTCTTGTCATCCAGGTCTCTCAGCTCAAATGTCACCTCCTCAGAAGCCACTCCAGCCCACCAGAGCTCATGCTGAATTCTCTCCCATATCCAGTCACTATTTCCCTACCTATTGTCTTGTTAACAATGATCAGCACCTGGACTTACTAGTTTACTGATTTATGATTTGTCTCTGCCTCCTAAGCTATAGGGTCTTACAGGATAGGGGCCTCATCTGTCTGACCTCATCTGTGTGACGGCAGTATCCACAGCAGGGCCCGGGACACAGTGAGCGCACAACAGGATGGGGTGGAATGAATAAATGAAGGAATAAATGGATGGATAAGTGAATTACTACGTAAGAGCACTTTCCATGGAGTAATTCATGTAACACTCACAATAGCCCTTGGAGATAGGAGTTGCTGTTAGCCCACTGACAAATAAGGGAACCAAAGCACAGAGCCTAAAGTAACTTGTCCAAGACCACCCGGCTGGAGAATGCCCAATCGCCAGGCTCAAGGGAAGCTCTGAACCCCAGAACCCCAGAACCGGCCTCTGAAGTACATGCTGCGAAGACTGAAGCCTATGGCCCCATCCAAAGGCTGGACAAGAGCCAGCCAAGCTCTCCTTGACAGAAGCAGCTCATCGCGTCAGGTCAGCGCACGGTTTTACATAATTGATCTGGTCTGCAGACCACTGGGTGTACGGTATGAGCTCTTTTACTACACTTGTTAACCAGCACTCCAGTTAAGGTTAGAAAATGCTCTGCAAGGTAAAGTGGAGATACAGGGTAATGCAGCTCCATGAATGATGGTTTTTACTTGAAAATGGTGTCTGTTTCTGACAGAAAAGTTTTACCACGGTCGTAAATCATGTTTATTCTCTAAAAACAAAAGCTAATTATTAGGATCCAAGGTAGTCCCCCCACAAAAAAAACCTAATAATCCTCTTGTATTAAAACAATAATGATCTCAAGAGTTCTCAGATTTAAACATACATTACTTAAGAATTCAGAGGCAGGTGAACCGCAACCATGCTTTGAAAAAAAAAAAAATTATTATTATCTATGAAAAGGTGGATAAACCTTTTTCATAAAACCAAAGTGTAACCCCTCATTACTTACCCTACTCTAATTAAAGAAAATGTCTGAGTAAACCACACATATGTCTAAATTATATAATTTTATTCTAAATGTACAGGGAAGGCATTGCTTTCCAGGGCACATAATAATGAGAACTAGATTAAGTGTTGCCCAGCAGAATTCCTTAAGATAATTAGTCTAATGAATAGGCAAGGATGTTTTCCAATTAGCAGGTCAGCTGTTTCCACATAAGTACACGTGCTTCTACAGTAGCTGAGAGCTTCAAACTGCTCTCCTGAACACTCTTAGCTCTTTTGTTCATCTTACTAATGTCTGCATCTTCCTTTGCATAGCATGCAGAGAAGATTCAGCCAACCTAGCATCCCAATTATTTATCACCCTTATAAATGAACAAAGTTTAACATTACTGGAGAACTGGTGCACTAGGCTCCCCTGGAAAGCTTTAAGCCACCCCACATCTCATTTAGCCATGATCTCTAATGCCCGCCAGCCTGCCAACCCTGGGGGTGGGAAAACTAACTTAGATTCCTCAGGGTGCATCATCTTGTTCTAAAATCAAGTGCTAAATCAAGTGCAGGGAAACCCCCTGCCAAAGTTTCCCAGCCTTTAATTTCTGTTAACCTGTGTTTGCCATTACTCCTCTGATGCATACAATGTTAATTTTGCTTTAGCGGAGTCTTTGGCCTCAACAGCAAAGTATAGGCATCAATTTCTAACTTATTTCTGGATAGGTGGGATCAAAAAGTTTTAACTTCGTTGACATTATATCCTAGTTTGTAGGGACAGTTATCTCAAGGCACAAGAAAGAATCTGGACCACTCCCTTTGGTAAGTGGGCCCCTTTGCAGGAGAGCATAAGTCCAATATAAGACAAGAAAATATATGTCCTGGCTGGTGGCACAGTGGATAAGGCACTGGCCTGCAAACCCAAGGGTCGCTGGTTCAATTCCCCAGTCAGGGCACATAACCAGGTTGCAAGCCAGGTCTCCAGCCAGGTCTGTAGCTGGAGGCAGGTGAAAGGCAACCATACATTGATGTTTCTCTCCCTCTCTGCTTGTCTCCCTTCCTCTCTCTCTCTCTGGAAATAATAAATAAAATCTTTTTAAAAAAAAAGGAAAGCAAATATATGTCTTCCCTGCAGCTATTGGAAACCCACCTATAGAAGGGAACAAGACTAGAAGAAACACAAGTTCTTCCTGAATCTACCCAGGCAATGCCCACCACCCTGGTGAAAGCTGAGATCCCCAAATGTGTTAACCTGCTGGGTCCAGAGCATCTTGTTTGGCTGTTTGGCAGGTTAAAATAGGATCAAAGGTCAACAAATACTATCAGGTTCAAAATACCACGAAGGAGAGGAAAGCAGTGCTGGATGCAAATGTAAAGGCTGCAGTCACCCATAATATATCAAGCATGGCGCCAGCTAAGGAGACTATTGGAGACAAAACAAAAGCAAAGCAACAATATGCAAACTACCAATTTCAGCAGCTACAGAAGAAATCACGTCAGTTATTGATTAATCCAAAATAAACAATAATAGATAGAAGACAGTAAATATTAGGTAGGTTCAAGGGAGGGGAATGGGAGCACTTTCAGCTGAAAAAGGCAAAAGAGGCATTATGAGTGTGAAGACTGTGTGAAATTGCAACTATTAGAATTCCCCACGCAGTGGGGAAAACACAAGTTTTTGTGAGAGCCAACGGCTGCTTCCTGAAGAGGAAGTGAAGACAATGCTGGAAGGGTGGGTGCCCCAAAGCCAGGGAAAGAACCGCTCCTCAATACACAGGGAACCACCAAGGGCATCTGAACAGGAAAGTGATATGTGACTGAGAAACTTGATCTGGCAGCTGCTATGTTTAAATGAGTTAGAAAAAAGAAACAAAATGTGGCAGCATATTTCTTCAAGGTCTCCTTGGTCTTCCTTGCCTTCAAAGACATCCTACATAACACCTCGAGATTTTCTTTACAGCAGCATTTTTCCCCTGGTTGGTGTGGCTCAGTGTACTGAACGCTGGCCTGTGAACCAAAGGGTCGCTGGTTCGATTCCCAGTCGGGGCACGTGCCTGGATTGTGGGCCAGGTCCGCAATTGGGGGTGCACAAAAGGCAACCACACATTGATATTTCTCTCCCTTTCTCCCTCCCTTCTCCTCTCTCTAAAAATAAAATCTTTAAAAAAAAATAGTGTTGTCTGTTTCCTCCTTTTTTTGTTGCTTCTATACAACAAAGTTCAGATTCCTCCTACAATCTAGCCCATCACTGCCTAGTCCCAAGTGAGCTTTCCAACTCACAGGTCTCCAGGTGGACTCCTATGCCTCATGAGTTTACCGTGGGGTCACCATCTACCACGCAATACCCACCCCCATAATAACCCCTTCTCTAAATGTCTACGTACTCATCTTCCCAGACCATGAGCTCTACTTCTTCCAACTACCTCTAGTCTGCACTGGCTTACCACCATGACCCACTGGGCTTCTCACCTTGGAGTTGATGATAGGCTCCTGTATCATTTCAGCCTGTTTTATCTCCCTGCTATTCGATTTTTCAGTCTATAAAACATGGCACTCTAGCAACATTCTGACACGGCAGACACTCAGTAAGCAATGGTGATACTAATAAAAGAGGAAGAGGTGACCAACACTTAGAAGTCCACTGCAGTGAGCCAAACACACAGATAATGGCATGACTATAAAGAAAAAGATTTTAACATATTGGAAAGAAGGATGAGAAATAAAATGATTATTTAGACACAAACTGTAAGGGAGACATAAAAATGCCTCTGAGATTCTGAGCCTGAGAAACCAAAAGAAAACTAGCACGTAGTACGTGTTCAACAGTCACTGGGGGAAGAAAAAAAGGGAGGGAGTGAATTGGGGGAGGGAGGGAGGGAACAGGGTGTGCATTGTGGGGAACAATTCAGGCTCAGGCAAACTCAACGTGAGCGGCTAGTGAGACCAGTTGGAAATGGAGGATAGAGGATCAGAGACAGCCGAGGCTCCAGCTCTGGATTTAGAGTTGTGTGTCCAGGCAAGTATTCAAAGCTGCACACAAAAATAGTATCTCTGAGGAAAGAGGAAAAAAGAACGAACACAGAGCCTAAGAGATACAGAAATTATTTTTAAAAAATCTGACAGAATACAGGGATAGGAGGTGGTGGTAGATAATAGAGCTTTGAAAAATCAAACCGGGGAAGTTTCAACAAAGAAAGTAGTCAGGGTGTCATTTGAAACAGACCAGTCAGAAAATAGTGAACAGCTATCTCTCAGCAAAGAACTCAAATGCCACCTCTTCTAAGAAGCACCCCTTGATTGTCCATCAAAGGCCTTGATCTATTCCTCTGAAGGGGCATCTCCCCTTCTACCAGGTGTGAGCATCATTCTTTCGATCCTCTTATCTCCCCTCCTACAGGGGCTTGAACATATGTACACTCACTAAATCTGTGTGGAATAAATGAACATAGAGCAAACAATTCTCCCGTGTATGCTTTTCTGGAATTACTGCCTAAATTCAATTTACAAATGTAGGCCTATAAAACGAAATCACAAGTTGTTTGGTATTTATTTGTTCTAACAGCAACTCCAATTCCGTGCAATTTCAGGACACACGATACCTACACGTATCTCTCACTTTTTAGTCCACATTTCAAAGACAATAAAGAGAAGGAACTTTTCACCAAGTCACTGGCAATGAAGCATAACCTAAGCTTATAAACTTATGTGTTCTCATTATCTTTTACTTTCTTACAAACAAGCCAAGTCTCTTTAGTATTTTCACATCTCAACTTTCTGTTGAGAGGTTTTTTGTTTGTTTGTTTTGTTTTGTTTTTTAATGTATCAAACAGCTTCAAAGGTAATAGCCTCCAGAAGAATTCCATGATAAGAACAGAACTTATGTTCTTGCAGCAAGCCATAACCGGGTATCTTTATAGTGGTTAAATCTTGAACAAAAAAGCAAAAAGTACCCCTTGGAGAAAATTAATGAATCACAGAGTCTGAGGATGTTCCACTCTGCAAATAGAAAAACATTAACAATGAGATCTTTATAAAGCATTAACCCATCAAAGAAACAACCACTCAAGACCTGTTCCGTTCTCTCTTCTTTTATAACCTATTTTCTTGCAAAGGTAGGCAGGCTACACTTTTTCTCTTTGCAAGTTCTACCTTGAATTTATACTCCAAACCCCAAGTCAGCAGCTGCCTGTCCCTGTAACTGGTCTCAACAGTGCCCCCGTGACTTGTCATTACAAATTAAATGGACACTGAGCTTCCAGGGCATTTGCCACTGATGCCCAGTCCCTTCTTAACCTCCCCTTTGCTTCCACAGAATGCGCCCTCGCCTGCCTCTCTTCACCCTCCTGCTCCCACATGATGTCAAGAACTTTCCAGGATTTCTTCCAAGACATCCAAGTTTGCCTGCCAACCTTTAAGCAAATGTTCTTCATTCCAACACAGATTTTCTTACATAAATAAAAGTTAAAATCAGTGTTTTAAAATTTTTGAAAATCAAAAGTTAGAAGACAACATGTATTCCTTTTACAATGCTTTTATTTATCCATGTCTGTGCAATTATCATCATTTAAAGAACATTTTTAGTAATCAGCCTATAAAAAACTGTACAGAAAGCTTGTACCACAAATTTGTAGCTCTAAGTATAATAAAAGTGCTCGGTAAGAGAGATAAAGAAGCTCCAAAGGGTCACTGCTCACCACATTCTCTTAATTAAAAAAGGCAAAACACAATCTGCTATTTGTGAAAATAAAGAAAATTCATAAAGAACCTTTCAAATATTCCCTGTTACAAAAGGGAATACCTATGAAAATGCCACAGTTTATTCCATATAAAACATCCCTTTTATCCCCTTAAGTTTTTTTTTTTTTTTTTGCTTTAAGATAAAGCCTATATCCCTTAGATATACTTTGTGAGGATGATCTCAATACAAGATCAAAGATTTCCATTATTTCCTGTCCTTACTGAAATTCACCTGAATGTTCCAGAGTCATTTTCTAAACCTGACTGCTGATTAGACTATCATGAAGTAAAATCTTCAGCCACACACAAAAGACAAAAGATAAAATAGTCCTCATAAATATATTTTGAAAGAGATGTCCTTAACATATAAATAACTTTTCAGACCATTACTTTTTCTAACGGCAAAACTCTAAATTAAAAAAATTTTTTTACATGGACAACAGGGTGAGGAATGACTGTGGGAAAGAGGTGGGGTGCGTGAGGCAAAGACAAGGGACAGGGAGGATTGTGACAACTGTAATAGATTAATAAAAAAAGCAATTAAACAAATTTTTTAAATGGAGGTTTTCAAATCAATGATGTATGCAGCCCATTCTCATGACACAGTCATTTAAACTTCTCATCTGCAAAACATAATACAATAAATTATCAAAAAGGGAAGAAAAAAGTATGAAGCCCCATCTGGTTTACAAAATGAAAACCATAAGCATTACAAAACATGTAGTGCCAAATATTAAAAGTTACATATTTTGTTGGATAATCTTTTAACTCTTCTTTGACATAAAAGTAACACAGGATCAATGTAGAAAATTTAGAAAATATAAAAATACACACACACACACACACAAAACCCTCTTATAACCCTATCACTCAAATAGAATTGTTAATATGTCAGGGTTTTAGTATTTTTTCTACATTCATATTTTTCTATTATAGGCAAGTAATAGGTTTAAGAAATTCACATGCCTATATACATTTTGTTAAAACATAAAATTAGGATATTATATTTGCATTTTATCTTCTGCTTACTTAACATATAGAATGTTAAGTATCTCTGACTATAAAAATCTTTCTAAAACATATTGAAAGGATGTGTAATAGTATAACCATTTTCCTACTTTGGAACATTTATGTTGTTTCCAATTTTTTGATAACAAGACAGTCATAGATATTTAAACCTCGCAACGCTTTTGATTATTTTTTCAAAATGCATTTCAAGAAACAGAAGTATATGTTACTTCTAGTCATTGCCTATGTCTTATAAGTGCACTAAATGGAAACATTTATTTTCTTTTAATATGCAGCAGAATGTTCTCATTTATGCTTTTAGATTTTGTAGTTATTGTTCTGTTTTCCCTTCTTTTAAACCAAATTTCTAAGCTGCAGTTCTTAGATTTGCCCAATTCTTAGCCTATGCATCAGAGTTTCCCAGCTGGTGCCCAGAAATAAGGAGCCTTGTCCTAATGGATTTTAACCTATCCAAAAATCACAAAACTTAAAATTACATGATATATATCCAAAAATAAAATTTTAAAGTAAAAAATATTTAATGTCTAAAACATCAGAAATAGGAAATACAATCATTATATTGTAGCATATATTCACAGGAAAGAATTTTAACTTAAAACCACATACTACATACTTTAATCTGTTTCAAATGAGTCAAAGAACACAGAATAGCAAGTTAGTATCAGGAAAAATTGAAAAATTATCTCTCAACTAGTTAAGAAAAACAAAATTATCAGAGAGAATAGAGGGTGAGCCCAACAGAGGAACTTAAGACAAAGACCTCTGCTCCAATATAGTAAAAATACTATACATCTCCTCCTCTCAGAAGGCAATTCAAAGCCAAATTTTTCTCCCACCCTTCATTTTAGCCCTTAATACCTACCTTTTAAAGTGTTATGACCCAAACAAGAATTATGATATCATAGCTCTATAATCATTAGCTCTTGAAATTTAAGAAAAAAAAATAATTTCTTAAAAGTCCAATTCAATACCTTAAAATAAAATGCTAATGTTTTAAGGTTTTCAAAATAAAGACAAATTTTCTTTTTCAATACTTACTCAGCATGGGTAGGTTTTATTTCTTCCCTTTGTCTTGCAGAGTAATTTAGATTTCCACCTAAAATACAAATAAGCATAGAATGTTTTAAATATAACTATTACAGGTAAATTTCAAACATGCACACAAGTGCATGTACATACACATTGATGTACCTTAAAGTAACATAAAAGGCTATGGAAGGTAAGAAAGAAACAGTTTATTTCTTGGAACCTTCCCAAGGGAAGAAAAAAAAATTTTTTTTAAGAATCTTTATATGATACAAATAATTGCTCTTTAATTTTAGCATGTTTTAAAGTTTGGAATTACGTATGTATTACCTTAGGTTTTCTTAATAACATTGTATTAATACTCAGTAATAATGAGAACTTAAGAGAAATGAAAGGAAATGACCTAAAATAATTTAAACAGCCTGTGTATACATTCTTCTAAATATGTAACAATTTGTAAGAGCACACCGGTTAGAAAAATTGATAACATCAACATCTAAAGAACAAAGAAAAAAGCACAAATGTATGTGGGTATACATATACTTGCAAAAGAAAAACTCTGCAACTTCTCTTTCTACATGAAACACTTTAAACCTTAAAATATCAGCTACAAATATATTTACTTATTTTTTAATATAAGACAGTAACACAAGAATGGCATTTGGTGATTTAAAGTGTATCTTTATGTTAATATACTTCTTAATGCTAATATTAAAAACAACACCTAAAATTTTATATTACAAAACTTACAAAACTGGCCAGGAAGAACATGACAACAATTTGAATAAACGGAAAGGTCCAAAATACATTAATTATACGTTCTATAATGAAATGTTTCCATCACTAGGAAGAGAATGTCATTATTACCGGAGCTAAAGCACTAGCCTCTACAAAGGCGTACAGACAATCCAGTAACCCCATGTGATTATCCATTGCAACTGAAGGAAAAAATACCCAATTTGGACATACCTCGGGCACGATTCACCAGATAGAGCAAGACCACAGCTAAAAGTGACACTGGAAGTGAAAAAACACAGGACCCTTAAAAAACATGCATTTACTTCTTCCCAGGGATTCCTATGTAATCATAACTACAAAGTAAAAGAGACACCTCAAATAAATCTTTATTAACTGGCATTTTAAAATAAAAACACTATTCACATAATTTTCCAAAAGCACAAAAAATAAGTTACACACATTTTCTCTATGGGCTACCTGAGCCCAGGGATGGCCCGGCTAGAAATGGAGAAGCTGAGACACCGCAGGAGAGGGGGCATCCCTGCCGCTCTCTCCTCTCTCTGTACAGCTGGCCCTTCCCAGCACTCTCCCAAGCTCCTGCCAGCCCCTAGACTGTTTGTCTTTTCACAGAGAGCCAAAGAGAAGTAATCTTTGCTGGTGGCAGGGTGGGAAAGACAGGTCTGAAAATACCATGTTCATGTAACAAATTAACAAACGTTAGAATGTCTTCATTAGCCTACCAGAAGCCCAGAGTCAGTGAAGACCTCAGCAAGTCAGGTGCCTGGTTTTTTACCTCAACAAGTGTGGCACATTTCATTTACTTAAAATTAATATGGCAACCAAAACATTTTAAATGACTAGTGTTTGGTTTGAAAACCCAATATACTTGTATATGAAACTGTGGCTTAAAATTAAACCACATGATGCAGATCAAAAGTAGACAAGGACACTTTCATGACCCAGTTTTTTTAAATTCTTAAAAGAACCCACTTTCTAAAAAACAAATAGTTTTTTAATTTGATGTGCTTATTTCTAAAATTATGAGATAATAAAATGTAACCAGGCTATCAATAAGCAGTTACATGCAAACACCATACTTTAAATTAAGTACAGTCATTTTCCCTGATGGTATCATCATTTCCACTTTAAATACATGTTATTAAAGTATAAAAGGCATTTTAATATGTTATATGAGAATTTTTTTCAGATGAACATAACTTACATGTATATGGTGAAAACTCTCAATGGAAAAATGCTGATTTACTTTTATAGTTTCAATAGTTTTCTAACACTTGCTATTTTTTTTTTAAGAGTTTATTTGTTATTCTTTGAGAGAGGGAAAGGGAGAGAGGCAGAGAGGGAGAGAGACATCAATGTATGGTTTGCCTTTCACCTGCCTCCAGCTAAGGACCTGTCTAGAGACCTGGCTTGCAACCTGGTAATATCCACACAGGCACACCGGAGACATACTCAGAACCCTTCTTCAAATGGTTCCACACTTTTTAAAGGGAAAATCTGTTTTTAACTTTTTTATTTAAAAAAAATTTTTTTTAAAGATTTTTTATTCATTATTGTCAGAGAGAGGGCAGGGAGGGAGGAAGAAAAAGAGAAACATCATCGTGTGGTTTCCTTTCACCTGCCTCCAGCTGGTGACCTGGCTAGAGACCTGGCTTGCAACCTGGCCATGAGCTCTGGCTGGGGAACTGAACCAGCGACCTTTGGGTTTGCAGACTGGCATCTTATCCACTGTGCCACCAGCCAGGGCTGAAATTTTTTTTTTTTAAATGAGTATTATTTAAAATAATACAAAGCATATCCCACCACTATCTTTAAGAACAGGAATCTCCTGAAAAATGCCTGTCACTCTTCAGAGAACTACAAAGTCACCAGCTGGAAGCTCTGATGCATAGTCTAAAAATTAGGCAAACCTGAGAGTTATATCTTAAAAAGATCTGGTTTAAAACAGAGCAATAACTACAAAACCTAAAAGCATAAACAAGAACCTTCTGCTACATATTACAAGAAAGTAAATAAATATCGCAACATGGTGCACTTACAAGAAACACAGGCAATGAAGAAAACTTCTAAAAACAAATATCCCCGAGTATCCAGTATCATGCCAGCAATGATGGAAACAACCGCCAACCCAAGATTCTGAATGGACTGCATGCTGCAATTCAAGAAATATGAAACACGTTTCAGTTTCAAAGTCTTCACAAACAGAAACAATGCACTAAAAATACTAGTATCTATAAACCACATAGCATTTATGTTAAAAGACATCTTCAACCAGGGATATCCTAATTAGATTTTTTATCCCATAACCACCTCTTCTATTGACTTCATGCCCAAAGGTCAGGAAGCTTGCCTTATTAAGTACACTACAAATTCAAAACCTTCCTGCTGAATGAAAAAAAAGGGCTAAGTGAATACCAACCACCCTTTGCCTTTTGGGCCAGAGACCAAGACTCAACTCCTCATGGAGAAGCCCTCAGATAAGCAGCAGTGGAGCGGTAATGTCAGCAATTACCTCTTACGAGTTAGCTAAAACCTGCTGTCTTGCTGGAAGCTAGTAGCATTTACATTGTCACAATAACATCATAAATAGATTAAGTGACTTTTCTATTTCCAGGTTCAAAGCTGTTCCAGGGCCTAAAGATGACTAGATTCAGGAGACCTGAAGCTTCATACGATAATTAAGGTGACACAGCAGACAGGAACACTTTATGATCCACAGTGCAAATACTTACAAGCCGTATGCAGTTCCCAGCTGATGCTCAGGAACTACAAACGCCACCATTGGCCACAGCGCGCAGGCAAGCAATGAATAGGCGAGTCCCAGGAGAGTCTACAGAACGCAATACAGAAAAGGGTAAAAGTCTTACAATAACCGAAAGCTGATTTTCCTTTGATGCAGATTAGCAACACTGACATAGTAGCTAATATATGAATATTTATAAAAATGTATTGCATGCAATCTGGTTAAAATTCCTATTCAATATAAAAAAAGTGGCCCCTCTCCAACAGTATCCCTTTAGTGACAAAATACTTGCACACTTCATAGTATATGCATGTGTAACTGCCTGGGTCCAGGATGCAGTCAAGAACCAAGCAACAAAACAAAGCTAATTTGAAAAAGGTTATTGCCAATGTTTCAGGCAAGCTTATTTTCCAATATTTATTCGGAATTACATATTAAGCAACCAAGGCAATATTATGTCGATAGTCCATAATCTTCCCTCTGGGTCATCAATACCCAACAGGAGAGAAGGGCAGGGAACTAACAGCCACTGCTTGTTAAACATCACCCAATACTGCCTTTTTCCGCAATTAATAAAGCAACCCTATGATGTAGGTTAAAGTAAGATTTATACCTGTCATGTGGGCAAAGATTAAAATAATGCCAATGTCCAACAATGACAAGAATAGACAAAAACATTCTTATATTATTAATAAAGCTATAAATGAGAAAATTAAAGTATCTATCAAGATGTTAAATATGCCTCCACAACAGCATTTCTACTTCTATGAATCTATCCTACAGAATTCTCACCTATGATGGATAGACGTCTTTTAAAGAATTATAGGAAAATAAATGGAACTAATAAGCATTTTGGCTTTTATAAGACTATTTCATTTCAAAGTCTATTTCAGCATTGAGTTTACTCTATTAGCTAAATGAAATTAAAAATACCTTGGACCTTACTAATTAATACTTATATTCTTTAAAAAGTCATTTTGTAGAACTTGAAATCAAGTCATTGTCTTCCCCACCGTCACAGAGCACTGCTACTGGAGAAGGCGAGTGTGGCTCCTGACACGCACCCCCCAGGGGTTCAAAGCGACATTACCATGGCGATCCAAGGATTCCACAGGGTAAACGCCAGCAGCACGTGGGAAGCAAAGGTGGCCACTACCGCACACAGAACCCAGATGATGTTCTTCCCCGTCTTATCCACCAGGAGCCCAAATATTGGGGACATGGGAGCTGATATGACGTACACAATACTGCTCAGGGAATATAAAAGATATTTAATGAAATGCATCATAACTTCCTTCAACATACACCCAAAAATCCAAAAGAGCCTAAGTAAACCCAAGGTCATTTACTTAACAAGCTTCTAAAATGATCATCAGTAAACAGAAACATAAAGATATAAATAGTCCAAGATGTCTTTGGTTTTCCATTAATGCAAAGATGGCCACCCAGGGTCAAGTCCCAATATCAACTTGGTTTCACACCATGGATGTTATGTCATATTGTGTCTTATAGCATCTTGCTACAACTAAAGACCTACACTAGGCACACAACAAGCACTTAGAGAATTAATAAAATACCTGTTAATAGCACTTGCTGCTGGGGATGAAAATCCAAATTTCTCCATAAAGAAAACTCTAAAATAAAGAGAAAAAAAAAAAAAAAAAACAAGCACTTTAGAGAGAACGACTGCTTTTAAAAAAAAAATAAAAGCAAAATAAAACTGAATATAAATTATTCTAAGTTTAGTCAACTTTTCCTTCTTAATGCTGTTTTCCCACCTTATTATGTTTCATCTTCAAGTAACTGACTAAAGCTTTATTACATAAATGTTTCACTAAATAAGGGGGACAGAGGGGAGCAAAACGGGGATGGATATAATACAGCAACAATAAAATAAGAATTAAAAAAAAAAGTTTCACTAAAAAAAATATACTGAAGCTTGTTTTTCCCCTTTTCCTATATACAGCTAACAGTACACACACATTTTCAGAAAACCCAATGTAGTAATACAGGAAATTAATAGGGCTTCTTTTCCTTAAAAGCAGTACTGAACAGGTTCTTCGTTATATAGTGCATAAGGTTCTTGTATCAAGTTATTTAGATCAGACTGAATCTAAAGATTATGATTACAAACACACACCCCAACAAGCACACTGTGCTCACAAACTGCTTTTTAAACAGCTACCAAAGAAAACAGAGAGTGAGAGTAAGAGAGTGAGAGAGAGAGAGAGAGAAACACTGAATTTGAACCCTGAATTTGACCCTGGAGGAACCGCAGTGCTAGGAAGTAAAAACATGCCCAATCACTGCGAGCCAATACACTGTCTCCACTCTCAATAAGAGGCTTCCTAACCAAGAAAGAAAGACGAAAATTTTTAAAAATACAAATCTCAACTCAAGCATTAAAATAAATCACTATTTTGAATCCAAAACCGTTACTAGGTATTTCTTTTAAAAAACTTAAAAAGGATTAAACCAACACTAAACCTTAAAGTAAGGAAAGCAGTTGTATCCCAGGATATCAAACAATTCCTGTGTATAGATAAACTATAACCAGAGAATTAAGGCTTATGGTTAAAAAAATTACACTTATGCTATTGAAATCTCACTATAATTTAGCCAACAAAAGTGGAACGCTAGAGAATACTCACTTCCCAAGTCCAATGAAAGGGAACACAGCAACATAATAGCAGACACAGATGACAAATATGAGCCACAGGGGTAAGGAGAAGTCCTTCACATCGGTTATCTTAATAACTTCACCTTAGGCAAGGAAGGAAAGCGCCCATCAGAATAATTTTGCGCAACTAAAGATTATTTTTCGCTTATCATGTGGTTAACCTTTGCAATTCGGTTAAAAAATACCTTCTCAGGAAATTAATTGGAACACAGTTTCTGGGATAATTTAAAAAATACATTAGAAAAAACAAAACCTAAGGTTAGTATCTACATAATGATGAGAAACACTTGTCATTTTGCAAATATACAAAGTACAATCAAGAATGTAAATTATGGCCCTGGCTGGTGGGCTCAGTGGACTGAGCGCCAACCTGTGAACCAAAGGGTCCCAGTCAGGGCACAGGCCTGGGTTGCGGGTCAGGTCCCCAGATGGGGGTGTGCCACAGGCAACCACACATTGATGTTTCACTTCCTCTCTTTCTCCCTCCCTCTCCTCTCTCTAAATATAAATAAATAAAATCTTAAAAAAAAAAAAAGAATGGTAAATTATGCCAAAAACATAAGGGGGCAAATATACCCCAGTATTTAGGCAAATGGAAATTGAGTTGGAAATAAAAGCTCAAGAAACATGTATTAAGGCCTTATTGTGGTTTACAACACTGCATTAGGAACTTGCGTAATTAATTGTACATTATCTCAAAACACCACAATTCCCCTAAGCCCCACTTTCCTCGTATTTTGACTTACCTGTTTTTCCTTCTTCTTTACAAAGAATTCTTTCTGCTCTCTGATCCAAGTAAGCAAGGACCAAGGCACAAAACAGTGAAATGATACATGTTATACCCCCTATAATTAAAAAAAAAAAAAGAGGGAGAGAGATTTTTAAAAAAGAGCCAGACTGAAGGTTCCTTAAAACACAGCACATCACATTAAATGCAAAAAA
Organism: Noctilio leporinus; assembly: GCA_004026585.1. Taxonomy (NCBI): domain Eukaryota; kingdom Metazoa; phylum Chordata; class Mammalia; order Chiroptera; family Noctilionidae; genus Noctilio; species Noctilio leporinus. The sequence continues at coordinate 66,678 of PVIW01005382.1, forward strand.
ACTTAACAACCAAAAGGGATTTTTGGGCAAATATAAAAAAAGCCCACAATTACTAAATGAGGACAGGAAAAAAAGAAAGAGCATATTGTATACATTCAACAAACAGCAGTCACTATTACTATATTATTTCCCAGTAGTAGGTTGGCGATTAGAAGGAAAAGAGTAGAACCAACTAGTGTAGTTTTCTAATGTGGAATACAAACTGAAGAAAGCTGAAGACCAGCTAGAAAGTTAGTCCTACTTTCTTAATTCAGTCTAAGCAGTAATTATTAATGGAGGGTGGGGGTGGGGTGGGGGGAGGATAAAAGCATAGTTGGATTCTGTGATCACCTCCTTCTGATCCTTTCCAAAGTCTGTCACCCTTGCTCCGACCCTCCGGCAGCCCAAAGGCCCCACCCTCCACAGTACAGCTGGTTCAGGGTCTCTTTCCTCTGAGCATTCCGCATTACTCACGAATGCGTATCTCATATCATTACTGCAAATAGGAGAAAGAGTGAATCAAGTTTACACTTGTCAAGAATTTTAAAAATAAGCTTAATAAATTGAATGCATCCTTAATTGGCTGGTGTAATATGGTCTAGCTGAATAACTGCTAAAATGAAAAACAGTAGACCTAAGTTCTGTTTCTGCCGCTACCAAGCTGAATGATTGTACACACAGAACTTAACCTCTCTGGGCTTACATTTCCCCTTCTGTAAACTAGGATACTTTGATTCATAATGGCACAGGTCTTTTCTGGAACTACGCTAGAGAATTTTTTTAAATTCTCAAACTCTCCATCATAGAGGGAACTAGAAGGAATACTGCAGGGCATTTGAGCGTAAGAAAGAGGTTTTAAGTTACGCAAAGGATCTGAGGGGGAGGGAAGGAGGAGTCTCTGCATAGAAGTCATCTGTTTATGATTATTGTTCCACTGTCTTTTTACCATGCTGTACCAAAGAATGATACGAAATAAAAGATGGCACAGAGCATTCAGCCCAACTCACAGACCTCTAGAGCACGCAACCCTCTGCACACCAGGGGGCTCGGTTAGACAAATTCACTGTTCAGAGGAAAAGCACCAGTGGTGGATCCACAGGGCCTCACATGCTTCTCAGCAGCCCATCCGGTAGCCAGCACAGCGGCGCCTTGGCCAAGAGAACTCAGGGCCAAAAGGCATCTGTACAGTTTTGGTCTAACACCCATAATTTGCAGAAAAGAAAACTGAGATGCAGAAGTTCAATTCCTTGTCCAGGATGACAGAGCTTTTAGAGGCAAGCCCAGAGCCCGGGATCCTGAACCCCAGCCAAGTGGATTTCCCACATATCACCTCTACAAAAATCTACACCCTAGAGGTATAGTAACTGAATTTCATCAAATGGAGACAATTCTCCCTTCCGGTAGCAGCTAACAGTGGATTGGCCAACAAATCTGTTGGGTTTTTTTGTTACATTTTTAGTAGTACTTAGCTGTCTTTAACTTCATTCAGAATAATTTTGTTGGACTGTATTGGGATGGCTATCATATCAGTATGCATTTTTAAAAAACTGGTGAATTTCTGTGCAGCCATTTTAATATTGAATATGGAAGAAGACAGACAACACTTTCATCGTATTATGCTTTGTTTCTTTGTTTTTACTTTTTAAAACTTTTTATTTATTATTTTTAGAGAAAGGGGTAGGTAGGGAGAGAGGCAGAGAGAGAGAGAGAGAGAGACATCAATGTATGGTTGCCTTTCACCTGCCTCCAGCTACAGACCTGGCTGGAGACCTGGCTTGCAACCTGGTTATGTGCCCTGGCTGGGGAATCGAACCAGCGACCTTTGGGTTCGCAGGCTGGTGCTTATCCACTGAGCCACACCAGCCAGGGCTGCTTTATTATTTCAAGAAAGATAAAAATGTAACAGAAATAGAAAAAGAAAAAAAGATTCATCCAGTGTATGGAGAAGGTGCTATGACTGATCAAATGCGTCCAAAGCGGTTGGCAAAGTTTCTTGGTCCTATTGATGTTTTGGCCCAATAAGTCTTCGCTGTGGGGCTGCCTTATGCACTGGAAGGCATCTACCCGCTAGAAGCCAATAGCAGGAAATAATAGACATGCTCAAAGTATCCAAATCAATCAAGGTATCGGTGAAAATGAAAAATGTGTGTTTTATTGTACAGAAAAAACGTAATGTACTTTTTGGCCAACCAATAATTCACACCTTACATGTATAAATTTCTCATTGTTTTCAGTTTTGTTTGTTTTTTTTTTAACTTTATTGTTGTTGTATTACATCTATCCCCTTTTTTGCTCCCCTCTGTCCCCCTCCCCATGTTTTCAGTTTTCACATACACTCTCTCACTTGATCATCAGGACAATGCGAAAGGAGACCAGAGTATTGGCAAATCCTCCACTTTAAGTGGAAATAAGAACATAGTGTGAATGCTTGCTATTTCTAATTAGGTCCAAGAACTCATGGACTGCGGAGGCAAAATTACAACCAATGTGGTCTAACTCTGATTGCAGTGTTCTTTCCCTTCTGCTACCGCACTTCCTATGACATGCTTTAGGAAGAGACAAAACGTGGAACAGACATCAGGACTCACTGACCAATCATAAGTGTGACTCCAAGGGTTGTGTGACCAGCAGAACCCAACAAAGCTTCAACCTGTGAGTATAGCCATCCCATGAGGTTCATGTTTACTGTACTTCCCTGAAAAAGAACAGATATACAGGACTCGGATTAAACAAGAGGTAAGAATTTTTTAACACTACAAAGGAAAAACATGACCAAGTAAGATAAGCCACAGGTAAGACTAACAGAAAAAAAATGCCCTGGCAGTTGGTTGGAGTATGGTCCTGAACATCAAAAGGCTGCAGATTCAATTTGTAGTAGAGACACATACCTAGGTTGTGGGTTCAATCCCCAGTTGGGGCATGTACAGGAGGCAATCAACCGATGTTTCTCTCACATTTCTGTTTCTCTCTCTCTTCCTCTCTTTCAAAATTAATACAATACCCTTGGGTGAGGATTAAAAAGAAAAAATATGTGGAGTGTGGAGGAAAAGCAAAGAAAGAGTTCCAGATGACATTACAGCTTTTTCCTGATCAACTGGCAGGAAAGAGCTGTCCATAACTGAGGATGGGAAAACTACAGCATGAGCTGGTTTAGGGGTGGCAGGTAAAATATCAGAGCTGCATTGTGGCCATGTCGGGTTTCACAGGCCTCCTGGAATCCAAATGGAAATGTCAAGTAGGAAGTCACCTACATCGGTATGGAAAGGCCTCAACAAGTGATGTAAAGTCAGGAGCAAAGACATGCTAGCTGAATCTTCAAAACTAAGTAAGATCACCAAGGAAATGAGCGCAAAAAGAAAAAGTTGTCTAACGCCCAAACTCTGGGGTGCCATTGCATTTACAGAATGAGAAGTCTGAGCTGGAACTAACAAAAGTGGTATAGAAGCAGACAAAAAGGCAAAAGGAAAACAATGAAACTCTAGTGTCCTGGAAGCCAAGAGAAGAAACCATTGAAGGAGGAAATATCAACTATGTTAAGTGCTGTGGATGCGTCACACACTGAAGACGGAGAAATGAGGTGGCGGTCTGAGACTGGCTTACTCGATCTTCTCCTTCAGGTCTCCCACTCTTCTAAGAAGCTCCTGAAATTCCTCTCTGGAAACTTAGGGCTCCACAGTACATGGCTGAATTGATTATGACAAGTTTGTGAGCACAAGGACAAGAACCTGAAGATCAATTAATCACTACAATGGCACCAATTAAAATGAATCTCACTCAATTGATCCTATTTCATTCCACAAACTGCCACAGGCATATCTTGACTTGCATAACATACATAATGAAGTACTCCAAACATCCTTGCAGATAAAATTTGGAAAATATAGGAAACCATGCTAGTTATTAGAGAATTATAAATTAAGTTTTGGTATTTCCCATCAAAATGATTAAGACTTTTTAACGTAATAGTAATCTGTACTATCAAAGCTATATTAAAAAGGATCCTCATATTCTACAGATGTGGATGTATCAGAGAGGATATGAAAACATGTCTCAACAGTCCTAAGAACCCCTATGACACCCTCTGACTCACTAAGTCCACTTCTAGCAACTAAAGAAGCACTGACAAACTCCACAGAATGTCACACAGCAACACTGCCTACAACAGTGAAAAATGAGAAACTGCATATATAAAAACATGTTATATTATTTCATATGCTGTAATATTAAGAATTTTTTATACAGGATTTTTTCTTCCCTAAGATTATGTTACAAGCATTTTCATGCCATTTATTAGTCTGAAACCTTGATTTTTAATGGCAACTTTTTTTTTAAGAAAAGCACTCTATTCATAGGAGTTTATGAGGATAAAAACTAAGGGGGTTTGGGGCTGCCCAAGCACCTTACAGATTGCATTCATACAAGCATAGTGTTGTCACCCTGGGCACCCTCTATCAGAGCAAACTGGAAACACCAAGATCTTCTGCAGGTTTTAAATGTAAGGGTACCGACTGGCTTGGGCACCTGTGCTAAGTCCAGAAAGGCGTAAGCACCATTGACAGGGAGCTGACATCCATGCCATGCGGTGTGGACAACCGCAGGAAATGAGCATCTGACTAAGGTCTTAAGAGCTTTCTTTATAAGCAAAGTGCTGGTGCACAGGAAGGAGATAAACATTAACTAAAGGGGGTGGAAGTCGGAGCCACTAGTGGAAGCTATCACGCAGTCAGATTTCACCTCTATTTGAGGTTGGAACGTCACCAAGTTTAATTAAAGCAGAGGAGCTGCCCCATCACATAGTGAATTCCCAGTCACTGGAAACACGCAAGCAGAGCTGAGGAGGTGGATGTATGTGAAGACTTTCATAGCAGGGACCCTGACATGGGTAAGAAATTAGACAATGAAACCTATTAAGATGCACTTTAATGCTCAGCTTCTTTGAACTAATGAATGCCTTTTAGACTGTTTCCTAAGTGAAATAAGGTTAGAAATGCCTTAAAGCATGACTAATACTATCTCATAGTCTAGAGAAATATATTAAAAAATCAACACCTACTTTGTCACACAGAAGCACTTTGTCCTGTAAATTTTAGGGGATAATTTTAAGATTCAATCTTTTGCTTCCTATGTGACTTTACTTGGTTTGTCATACTTACAATTCTAGCCATGCTAAGTTGGAGTCCAAACACCAGGTTTAATTCTTTGCCTTTAAACCAACTCACAGCGTATGTGTTCTGGGCAACTGCTAAGGACTCCCCGCCAATCCTAAAAATGAGGAAAAGAAGAAAAGTGAAGCTTTTCAAGAAAGACCATAGTTAACAATGCAGCAAGCAGGTTTAAAGCTCTATGCCCTGGCTGGTGGCTCAGTGGATAGGCACTGGCCAGTGAACCCAAAGGTCGCTGGTTCGATTCCCAGCCAGGGCACATAACCAGGTTGCAGGCCAGGTCTCCAGCCAGGTCCGTGGCTGGAGGCAGGTGAGGGGCGACTGTACATTGATGTTTCTCCCTCTCTCTGCATCTCTCCTTCCCCTCTCTCTGGAAATAATATATAAAATCTTAGAAAAACAAACAGAAAAAACAACTCTGACACCCCTCCTATCGAAAGGTGGTGTCCTTGTCTCCTCCCCTGAATGTAGGTGAGCTTGTGCCTGCTCCACTGGTAGACGATGGTGACGTGGTGCTGTGTGACCCCAAGCCTGGGTCATAAAGATGACATGTTTTTTCACTCAAACATTCCCACTTGGAGCCCTGAGGCACATTGTTAGAAGCCTAACTACCCTGGTTCATGCAATGGGAAAGCCAGCCACACCTTAGGCACTCCAGCCAGCAGTGCCAGTCTTCAAGTCACCCCAGCCCAGGTGCCGCACATGTGAATCCACGAGCTTGAAGATGATCACAGCCCATGCAACTCTCTGGGTGAGACTCCAGACAGCAGGTGCACGGACCAGCCGTCCACGCTGTACCCTTTCAATTTCCTGACACACAAAGTCCACTGCCAAGTTTTGGGGAATTTGATACGGTGCAATAAAAACCATGACAGGCAATAAAAGGACTCTGGGTTACCACTCCATGATCTATGCTGTATAAAATGCTCATGAGAAAAGGGAGCCATATTTTGTGAAAACATAAAAATTAACTTTTCAGGCAATACGTTTCATATTCAATATTCCCTACTTCCTGTGTTTTTTTTTTTTTTTAATTTTACTTGAGAGGCAGAGAGACAGAGAGAGAGAAGGAGATGAAGGGGATGGTGAGAGACAGACATCACTTAGTTATACATTCATTGGTTGCTTCTTGTATGTGCCCTGACTGAGGATTGAACCTCCAACCTTGGTGCATCAGGTCAATTCTCTAACCGAGAGCTACACAGCCAGGGTCCTACTTAAAGGTTTTAACTTTTCTTCTGTAAATTCTATGTATTAACCACCCCCACCCCAGGCCTTTAGTTAGGAGCTGCTTCTCCTCCATATCATAACACTGAGCCTTCTTTGCCACTCCGTCCAAGTTCAGAAATAGTTACCCTCTCTTCTAACCCAAGTCCACAAAGCCACTTCTGACCACAGTTCCATCTGAATCCCTTTCTATTTTTATATGTTTTATTTCCTTCTCTCTCACTTAGAATGGTTTTTAGAGTATGTCACCTATGTCTCCACATCTCTGGTATAAGGGAAAAGACTGAATAAGTTACTCTTCATTGTTAAAGACTGAATAACTTCTACCATCTGCATCCCCTCAGGCCTGGAAGCCGACGTCTGGACTCAGAATGGGCTTACTGAACAACAGTGAAATTCACGAGGAACAAAATGTCCGTAAATCACCAACCTGGAAATCGGTGGTTTACACTATAAATGATTTAAAATTTTTTTTAAATGTTATTATTTTTAGAGAGAGGGGAAAGGAGAGAGATAGAGAGGGAGAGAAATATCAATGTATGGTTGCCTTTCACCTGCCTCCAGCTACAGACCTGGCTTGCAACCTGGTTATGTGCCCTGACTGAGGAATCGAACCAGTGACCTTTGGGTTCACAAGCTGGTGCCTTATCCACTATGCCACCAGCCAGGGCTAAATGAGTTTTAAATCATAGTCTTCAATACAACAGAAAGGCAAAACAGCTAGGAAAAATGTAATTTCTGGAGAACTATTTAATATTCAAACCCCACCCAGAGTAACTATGGTCACTCAAAATGGCTGCTTCCTTTAAAGGAAAATTAAGGCAACTAATAAACAGTCTTATGCATATGTGGCTGCATTTCAAGGACTTAAAGTAATTCTCCATTAAGAGACAATAATATATTTTCTGTAAATCCTTAATAAACTGATAGCTGAACACTGAACTATATGAGGACAAAGGAAATTATGCATAACTTACCCAAACACAAACCGTCCAAATTCCATAAGCCAAAAAGCATTAAATATTCCACCAAGAGCAAAAATAACCTATAACATAGGATATAATGTAGAATCAACGAGAAGTAAATTCAAGGTACCCAAGGAAAATAAGTAGCTTATAATGAATCACAACTTCTATAGTAACTTTAATATTCCTTGTTAGTAAATCTGTGAAATTAAAACATGGATGTTCACTGTCCTAATCCTTAAAATGGATTATGCCTTATACTACTACATGAGCATTTGTGACTACACTTAGACATTCATTAAACACAGCTTTACTGGAACTGGACAAGAATTCAAGTTACTATCATTTACTGAACAAATATTTTTGCTTTCCTTACCTGTCCAATGCAAACAAAGCAACTAAAAATAATGGTGCCCCATCTGTTGGAGGGGAAGGAAAAAGAACATAAATTTAAAATATGTCAGCTAGTCACCATGTCCTTCAGTAATGTTTTCTTTGACCACGTTGCATTCCCCCTAAGGACAGAAAAATGAAGCACTGGTCTGCCTCCAAGTTAGCAGCCTTTCCTACACTGAATGCTAACCTGTAGAAGTCTTAATTTCTGAGGGGATTCCAGAAGCTTTAGTAATGGCATGTGTTCATTTAAACTATTGTTATCCCTGAAACAAAACTTACTAAATAACCTTTAAGAAGTACCCAGGGTGCCCATTTAAAAATGAACATTCTTTATAAAATTCCTATTAAGACTTTTAAGATTAGAGGAATACCAGATTAAGTACTTTTAAGTTGTTATAATTCTTGATAACTAAGAACAATTTTTAAAAGGACACACATCAACCATGTTAGTACAGTTACAAATCTGTTTACTCGAACATTCTATACTTTGACTATCTGATTGTTTTCCAGAGTGATAAAATGCCAGTATTAGAAGAGTTCTTAAAAGAGTAGAGGAGTAAACCACACTTCTGAAACTCAAACCCCTCTCACCACCCTTGCGGAAGGGCCACACCACGTTCACACTGGAAAACTCACCAGGGTCCCAAGACAATTCGTAGCCTATCCTGTCAACTTGAGAGACCAAAATCTGCAACATACTAAGTGAAATCTGTCCCCTTAAGTGTCCAGCTAATTCTACCCCTTTAGATCAGGCAAAATGCACGTAATTTCTCCTTTATACCCTAACTCTTCAAATTTTTTTATAATCCCCAAGTCTAAACACTCAGTTCCTTCAATTCCTTTCCACCAATCTGGTGGGAGACCCTTCATAGTCTGCCCTCTGCCTTCTGAAAAATATTTCCAGTTGACATCCCTCCTGAAGTCTCCACTAATAACACTTGCACAATCATAAGGACAGAAAGTGACAACACTTACAGGATTATTCCTTCTTCAGTATCTTAACACCAGTTGTCACCAAAGTTCAACACCCACAGAAAAGCAGAAAGAGAAATTCTCACTAGGGAGAGGCAAATACTGCCTATGGGCTATTACTGTACATCCATCTCTCATTCTTCATAACCACCTTGCAAGACAGGAGTTACTATCTATCCTCTACCATGAGGAAACTGAAGCCAGGAAGCCAGGCCCAGCTCAGAGAGTGAGGAAGCTGAGCAAGTGGCAACAATGGGATTCAGACTGTGGCCTGCCTCATCCCAAATGAGGGCATAACTGAGTTACCTTATTTCATGAATCCCAACCTTAACTCAAATACCAACAACAACAAAAAAGAAAACTAACGTACACGATCACAGCCATACAGAATTTTATTCAGTTCTTTATAGAAATACCTTCATTTAATTCTGTTTTACCAATAATCAGATAGTAACTAAAGGTGAGATTTTTTTTTTCAAGCTTACCTTATTCCAAATACTCGGTCTATCAAAAAGCCACCAAAGAAACACAAGACTACATTGGGCCAAGAATACCAGGCATAGAGCAGCATGAATTTTGTGGTATTCACCTGCATATCCTACATGGAAAAAAACAAAAAAAGTCAAACCTCAGTTCTTGAATGGCTCCCAACCCAACCAATTCAGTTATTGACCAAGTTGTTCACAGAAAAAAATGTCTTGCTTGTTGAAACAAAAACTTCCATTCTTGACCTGATAATCCTTTTCATGCTGGTGCCTGTATGATCAGTCACTTATGATTCAGTTTTCAAACAAAATCACTTCTTGAACTGCCTTTCAGAACCACTTAATTTTGAGAACTGAGGTTCATCTAGTTTCTGTGTATAGGGCAGGAGTTTCTTAATCATTTGTAGTCTCTTAGCTGCTTTGGGATTCTCATGGCACCTATGGTCCCTGCCTCAGCAAAAGGTCACACTTGGGAAGTTCAAGTCCTCAAGCCATTTCAGAGGCTTCATGGAGTCCAGGATCAATCAGATCCCTAACTATGGAGACCACCTCTGTCTGCACCTGCCTATATATTCTATATTCTCATTCTCCCTATACTGCCTTCACTGGGGCTCCCCACCACACAGAAAAAAAAAAATAATCGTAGCCTCTCCCTCAACTAACTTGTACCTTCTTTCCTTTTCATTTTAAAATGTGAAAGGTCAATCTATGCAAGACAAAGAGACCATGTAAATGCAAAGATATTGTAACTAGCAAATTCATTTTTACAAACCAGACTAAAAATACTAGTATGGAAAATATTCTGCAATCAGTATCCACATTTTAAAAACAAAGTAACAACAAAACATACTTAAGAAGGTAAAAGTTATCCTATCAAATCATCTGTCACTCAGATGATTACTCAATGCGGAATGAAAGAAAAACACACATCTGCTAAACTTTTTTTTTTTTTTTTTTTTGGCAAAATAGTGGAAGGAGCACATAATGATTTATCTAGGTTGTGAAGCACTATCAACTTAGAAACAATTGCTATAAATGAATTTTTGGCTCTCCACATTCAGACTTGGTGACTAGATATTAAAATAGATTCATTGAGCAATGTTGTAGACTACACAAGCTGAGAGCTGATGAAGTCTGAACAGCTACAGTTAAAGAGAACAAAGGTGAAAAATCAACTTACCCGTTTAACCTGAGTCTGAAGGGCAGCAGGATTATCATAGCAAAAATAGCTGCCTAGAAAAAGAAGGGACAAATATTTTCTAATAACACTATCCATAAGAGCTTCAAGTTGCAATTACTACTCAAATGGTGATTTTATTTTTAAAATGATTATTTATTTTTAGAGCGAGGGGAAGAGAGGGAGAAAGGGACAGAAACATCAATTTTTGGTTGCTTCTCATGGGCCCCCTCCTGGGGATCTGACCTGTAACCCAGGCATGTGCCCTGCCTGGGAATCAAACCAGCAACCCTCTGGTTCACAGGCTGGTGCTTAATCTACTGAACCACACCAGCCAGGGCTCAAATGGTGATTTTCAATGTTTATACTAGGGGTTCAAGGACTGACACTTTGTAAACTTTTTTGAAGCATCTCCTTATCCATTGTTATTTTCTAAGTTGTAGCCAAATAACCCAGAGAACACATGCCAAGTCATTTATAAATTATTAGTGTGCATAGCAAATATTGGGAACCTGGATCAAAAAGTCAATCAACAACAACTAATTATTTCTCCATCTTACTTTCACGATGCTTCAATATGTCTATTATTGTCTTAGGATCTCCATAAAGTACTGTATTTTCCTTATTTAAAGTTACCAAAACACTCACTAACAATTTCACAAACATCCTCAGCAGTTTCCCAACATTACCTGAGGTCATCACTTATCTTGCAAGCCAAGGAATGGTGTTTAACTACTCTAATATTTTAAACAAGATGCCAGAATGACTTAGTTGTTTGGGCACCATTAAGTAAACCAAAGGGTCAGAGGTTCGATTCCTGGTCAGGGTATATGCATAGGTTGCAGGTCAGTCCAGTCAGGGCACATGGGAGAGGCAGCTGATCAATGTTTCTGTCCTTCTTTTCTCCCTCCCTTCCCCTCTCTAAAATCAATAAGCACTACTCGAATGAGGATTTAAAAAAAAAAAAAAATTCTAATTCTACAAACAGAACACCCAAAATAATTAAGTGAACACAATGCCCAAAATGAAGAAAATAAGAGTTCTAAAGGATTAAGCAGAAACTAAAAACATCTATTTGCAGCAAAAGAAAAGAAGAGATTTGACATTCATTCACTGAGATTTATTTTTAAAATATTATGATTGACAGATTTGTGGTAGGCTTCAAGATAATACTGCCTCCATTTTTTTCACTCACTCTGTAAAGGTATGTATGAGAAGTTACAGATTCAAAAGGAAAAAGTTGTCATTAGCAGGGTATGCATTTGGTTTCTGAAACCCAGGCAAGTAATCATAATTTATCAAAAATGACCTATCTGCCTAAGTAGGGACAATTTTGAGTGTTTTGTGTTTGTTTGTTTTTTTTGTTGTTGTTGTTCCTAAACCAGCAACTTGTGGTTCTTGCTTTAATCACTGCCACTGTAAGGGGTACCACTATCATAACTTCAAGCAAATGGGTGGTCATTATCACCTTTCCAAAAAAGGATGGGGGGTAAAGAGACTCCAAAGGGCTGGCAAACAAGCAAGCCAAAGCACTTCTTATGCGCACTCATCTATTCCGGCAATAGCATAAAATTATCCACCACAATGTTCCTAACCTTGCTGATTACAGGGGTTCCTTTGAGTCCCCTGCAAAACACATTGTTCCTTTCATACCAAATCAATATTGACATCAGAATGTTGCTGAGTAAGTTAGTTGCTGGAACACAGGAAGATGTTTTAAAAATGATCTCAAGAAACGGCCTTCATTGTCATCAGATTTCCTAAGTGAAACCAACCAAGTGCAACCCAGGGTGACTCCTCCACAGAGGCAGAGCCCCAGTAAGGGGACACATCTGGCTACTCACTGAAGCTATTAGCCAGACACGTTCATACAATTTCCAGAAGAGGATGAGAAACTAGTAAAGACTACCAGCACCATTGTTTTGTTTTGTTTTAAGTCTTTTTCATGCGGCCGGCGGAGGGAGGAGGAGGTAGTTCAAATTTTCGAAATGTCTTCTGAACGAAGTGCCAGGGGAGGAAACCTGACGACCTAGCGATCCCTCCCTGTCTGTGACCCCAAGGAAACGAGTTGCCAGCCTCTGAAACTTTTTGAAGCAATGGTATCGAGAGGCGCCAAACTTGCCCAGCTCAGTCCCCTGACCCCCGTCTTCGGGCCACCGCCGGCAAAGGTAAAAGGGACGGGAAGCGCAAAAGCTGAACCAGAAGCTACGCGGAGGCCCAGCTCAGAGACACAGTCTCGGATTCTTTGCTCATCCACCCCACCCAACCCGGCCGGGGCTCACCAAAGCCGAGGAAGCACATCAGCAACAGCACCAAGAGCCGGTGCGCCAGGCGACTGGGGTCGCAGAGAGCCGGCAATGCCCCCGGGGCGGCGGGGACAGCGGCGGCATCTCCCCTGGCCTTGCCGGGGCCGTTTGTCAGGAGCCCCCTCGCTTCCTCATCTTCCTCCTCCATCGGGCCGGCGGGAGACCTAAAAGGAAGAGTGGTGGCAACACCACTACCGGGAAGAACCCCGAAGATCAGAGCCCAGCCGAGGGGGCGGCCACATGACCGCGCTGCTCACGTGCCGCCGGACCGGTCACGCAGGGCCGCTCTCACGTGACCACGTGGTGGGCGGGGCCGCAGGGAAGACGGAGCGGAGTGCGTCTGTGTGCGCTCCCGGCCTTGGATGACCCTGAGGTCCCCTAGGCATCCTCCCTCCGCTTTCCAGCTGGTACCAAGCTGTCCCTTGGTTTCCTACCCTCTTGCGGAGACCTCGAGCCTCCTCCCCAGGAGAAAGTACGGGTCTCGCCTCCAACGTTGGGCTCCTGCGTGTTCCGGTCTGGCTAAGGGCACCCGAACGGGCGCCGCTGTTCGAGCTGCGCTGCTGTCTGCCAACTGCTCTCTTACTACTCACAGACTCGATTCAGTTCCTTTCTGCACAAATTTAGGATGCGAGTTTCCCTTTAGTTGGGGAGATCGACAGAAACTGATACGTGGAAAAAAAAAAAAAACACGATGAGTAGACGACTGTGATAAGGATAACAGCAGAAGGAAGCACTAAATTCTGTCAAGCAAATGAATAGGTTAACCTTTCAGGAAGTTGGCAGCAGAGAGGGCGGGGAGCGCTGACGCTCCTTGGAAGTGGGTTATTAAGTTACGGTTAGTAGGAATGAGCTGGTCATTTTGCCTGTTTCAGGGGGTTCTTAGGGGAGGGGCCGGTTAGGAGGGATAATAAAGACGCCGCCATGAAACAAAACTGGATGTGTTTGTGTTGATTTGGGGATGAGCGAAGGAACTCGAAGTATGAAACACTAAAACTGATCCGTGGGAAACCATACAAGGACTTTGAGCAGAGCAGCAAGAATGGTAGATTTGTGTTTTAAAAATTAAGTCTGGCTGCACAACCTGATCCCCACGTTCTGGGAGTCCCCAGCCTTTGCCAGGAGAATTTTGAGGGTGACAAGGCTAGAGATTGAATAACCATGAAGATTATTAGGAAGACTGAAGGTGGCCTGTAAATAAAGAAAGGTATGAAGCAAAGGAGACAATATTTAAGCAGTGAGATGGGGATGCCTTTGTAGGTACTAGTATGTACATGAGGTCTGAGGAGAAAAGAAGAATTTGAAAATGTCTCCCAGATTTCTAGATGCTGCTGCAGAATTTTAATAATTAGTTGGGTGTACCACGAGATGAAGAAGGTTAAAAATCACTGACCTGGTCTATGAAAATGTTAAATCTTTCCTTTGCCAGCCCGCACCATGTTAAGTTTGGTCAGTAGATGGCGCCGGAAAAACATCTCAGGAAAGAAGTGCTTTTGTCTCCAGGTCTGTATTCACTCAAGTCAGTGCTTTGGCCCCTGGGTGCAGCCTACCCAGTGCCCAGTTCTCTAGCACACATGGCATTTTTTTAAAAAGGGAAAATACTAAGACACCTATAGCTAAATAGGAGAAATAATTATCCTACTATAATAGAGGTTCCTCTGAAATTTAAAGTGAAAAGAGGAAAGAATGAAAAAAAAAAAAAAACAAAACAAAACCTACATTAGTTAAAATCACCAGCCTGTTGGAAGAATGGTAATAGAAAGGGCAAGAAAAGCAAATGCCTTGAGAAGCCAGACAGGTTTTACAGGTTTGGAAGTAGTAAGGTCTTCCCTACTCTGAAATTTAACTCAATACATACTCATGTCAAACAGATCAGTGTAAAATCTTGGAAAACTTACCAGACTCTCATCCACCTGCTGTCACCTATTGAAGCGTGATTTGTCTGTAAAAATTATAGCATAAGCCAGGTCAACATGTGGTTTCAATCATAAACCTAATTCAGACGCATTTTAATTACCTGTTTCATTTTATATCTACCTACCTATCTATCTGATCTGCTCCAAATAGATTGCGTTAGTGAGTGTATTAGGAGCGCTGGCCAGTGGAAAGCAGACACAGGTTTCATACCTAGCTTAAAATGCCCCCCTCATCCGTTCCTAATTCACCACAAATTTCTAGCACCAAAAAATTTTATTATCTCCTGAATTAAGTAAAACACAGCATTGATAAAAGTTGTTAGAAGTTGTTTCTCTCCCCCTAATGACATATCCTGAAAACCACTTCATCAGTGCATCTAGACCTTAGTGGTTCCTTTTTTTTTTTTCTTTTTTCTTTTCTTTTTCCTTTTTTTTTTTTTTTTTGAGTATCCCTGCAAAGTACTATACTGCAATAGATAATCTTGTGCATGTATAAATATTTTTATATTACTGGGTCAAAGGATAAATGCAAATATGGTTTTGTTAGATATTCCCAAATTCTGTAGAGTGCTTGTGACATATTGCATTAGGAAAATACCTTTTTCCAATAACCTCACCAAGAGAATAAATATATTCTCAAGCTGTTGCATTTCTGCCAGTCAGGATTGGCATATGTGGCATAGATTTTCAAAAATAACATGAAGAAATGTACCTAATAGTGGATATAAATTTTAAAGGTAGAAATCATTTGCTTTTGAGTAGATGTATTCAGCTATTTAGAGTATCCCTCTCCAAATGTTTTCTTTGTCACTCAACCAAGGTTACTGCCCCTCTCACAGGCTCCTAAGGCTGTTTGGCCAGTGGATGTCACTGGAGTGCTAGTTTAAGAGACATTTCAGGCACAATCCTTTCACTTAGAATATTTTAGGCCAATCACTCTCTTTTAAAATCACCTCCATGTGTTCATTACGTAAATTACTTAGGAGTTCTCAAGGGATCAGTTTGTTTGTTTGTTTGCTTGCTTTTAAAGCCCTAGACTAATATGCTTAACAGGAGGGAGTTTTGTAAAGGGCCAAAGAAAATCAATTCATCATTTTCTGATTTAAGTATGGTAATTTCTGTCTGATTACTAAAATTCACTAAGTTAAGAAGAAAACTCATGAGCAGTGGGAACTAAACCATGATCATGTGGTTCCTTGATATATGTAAATATTAACAGCATGGCATTTTTGTCTGTGATGAAAGGATCTTACACAGGTCCAGAGAACTAGATTTCAGTGGACCCCCTGCCAAGGGCAGTGGCTTTCTCACCTACAACAACCTCCAAACATGAAATGCAAATGTCTTAGCTTAGCTCTTGCATCCTCTCTTAACACTACCTCCATAACATTGATCCTTAAGTGAATTCTCAGAGCATTAAGAAAAATTGGCAAGGGTAATCTTAAAGACCAGAGAATCCTTGCATTAATTACTTTGTGGATTAAAGGGAAAGAGAAGTTGTAGCAAATTGGGGGTATTGCACTATAGATCTTTAATGTTTATTGTTGTTTACTTCAAAAAGCAGGTAATGTTGAAGTCAAAAAGAAAAGAAAAGGTTAAGTTCACAGGTTAAGTTCAGAAAAGGTTAAGTTCATAGAGCTTTTATTTGTAATCAATAGCAAGAATAGTTGTTATACAAATTCATTAAATGTCATATAGATTATACAAATCTGTTTCAAAAGTATCAGCCGCCCAAACTGTTTTAATTATATTGGCATTGGCTCAATACTTTTGGGACATTTTCTTATCCATTCCTCTGCCAACATACATTTAGGCTGTTTCTACATTTTAGTTACTGTGAATAATGCTACAATATAAAATAAGGAAGTTTACCTAGGGCCATATAATTCCTAGTTTTAAAATTTTCATTACCCAAAAGAAATAGTTGCTAAACCCCTATTAGTAAAACAGTTGAAGTACACAACCCAAATATATGCATATTTATTTAGTTTCACACATGTACCATAGTAGCAGGACCTTATAGTAATGAACAGACACACACACAATAAAATGTTAAGGATAGGATTTTTTAAATGACATAAACATTGTTTTCATTGTCTTTCCTATCAGGAGGACCACAGACAATAGCAAAGGGAGGCCTGTCTCCATGCTGGGGCCAATGCTTACTCAGGGCATAAGACACAGAGCTCTCCTCTGCGCCGCTGGAGCCAGCAGTGTTTGCTGTAAACATTGTAGCTGCGGACACTCCTGCAGCAGACTCCTAGACAAATGGTGCACCTTATAATGCAGGAAACAACCTTCCCCCTCCGTTTACCTTCTCTCCTCCAGGCTCCTGCATTTTCACATCTCCTCCAGAATATGAAGCCTAACTTCTGGCCAAGATAGAGGCATAGGGAGCCCTTTACAACTAAGATGGACACATATACCTCAAAACTATTTAAAAAATGTAAAAGCTCCAGAAAATTGAACTGAAAGGAAGTCCAACAAAGAAGTAAAGATGAAATACTGATCCAGACAGGTAGGAGGGACAGAGCCAGGGTGATGTGTTTTGGGTGTGGCAACGCCTACAGCAGAGGCCACACCAACAGAGGCGGCAGCAGTGACACTTTCCCAGGCAGCACCTGTGGAGGCAAAGTGGCTGAGGTCAGCCAGGGGAAGGTGCAGCCTCTCTTGAATTGCAAAAGTTAAGAAGAAAACCTGAGGAATTATCCTAGCCCCAGACCAGACCAGGAAGCTCAGTTCCAGCACCAGGGGAAAATAAAGTCACATTGTTTCTGACTGTGAAAACCAGTTGGTATTGAGGCGGTGGAGGAAACTACCCATCTCTCAGCAGAATTCATTTGTTTAGTGGAAAAGGGGAGAGTGCTGAAGAGGCAGCATTGTTCCCTCTCAGACCCCTCTCTCAGATACAGTTCCACATGGTGATGAATAGGAAAGGCTCCACCCCTTACAATGTAACAGGTACAACAGCTCTACCTAAGACACAGAGGCAAACACAGGAGGCTGTCAAATAGAGGAGGCAAAGAAGTATGGCCCAAAGGAGGGACCAGGTCAAGGTGCCATTGGGAGAAATAGCCAACCTAACAGACACAGAGTTCAAAATGCTAGTGGTAAAGATGCTCACAGACTTGACAGATATGCTTGAGTATGGCGAACACAGAAGGGAAGAAAGGAAGACAATGTTAAGTGAAAAGAAGGAAAATCCATACAAGACCAATGGTGAAAAGAAGGAAATCAGGGTTAAATCAATGATTTGGAACATAACGAAGAAATAAATAGTCAATCAGTACAGAAGGAGGAAATGAGAATGAAAAAAAAAAAAAATGAAGAGAGGCTTAGGAACATCTGGGAAACTTTAAACATCCCAACATCCAAATAATAGGGGTGCCAGAAAGAGAAGAGGAAGAGATAGAAATTGAAAACTCCCCAAATTTGGTGGAGGAAATAGACATATAAATCCAGGAAGCACAGAGAGTCCCAAACAAGCTAGACCCAAAGAGGAATGCACCAAGACACATCATAATTAAATTGCCAAAGGTTAAAGATAAGAGAGAATCTTAACAGCTGATTTCCCAAAAGAAACTTGGCAGACAAGAAGGTCCTGGCAGTAAGTATTCAGAGTGATGAAAAGCAAGGACTTACAACTGAGATGACTCTGTCCAACAAAGCTATCATTTCAAATGGAAGGGCAGATAAACTGCTTACCAGACAAGGTAAAGCTAAAGGAGTTCATCACCAAGCCATTATTATATGAAATGTTAAAAGGTCTTATGTTTTTAAAAAGAAGATCAAATGATGAGCATTAAAATGACAACAAACTCACAACTATCAACAACAGCATCTAAGGAATAAAAATAAAAACAAAATAAGCAAAAAATCAGAATGAGAAACAGAATCAGGTATGGGGATCATTTAGAGGATTATCAGCTAGGAGCGGATTAAGAGGCATAAATGGTAGGCTCAAAATAGACAGGGGGATGTTAAAAATAGTATAGGAAAGGGTGAAGCCAAAGAACTTACATGCATGGCCCATGGACACATGAACTATGGGGGTGAGATTGCTGGAGGGAAGGGGGATAACTGGGCAGAGAGGAGTAAAGGGGAAAGAAATTGGGACAGCTGTAACAGCATAATCAATAAAATATACAAAAAAAATATAAAAAATGCCTGCTGGTATGGCAGTTGGATCCAGACTGATGTTTGTTAAATGTCTAGTTAATTGGCACCAGTGAGGTCTGTCCTGAAAGTATTGGCCATGCAAACTTTGAATTCTATTGACATTGGGTCAATACTTTCAGGATAGACCTTGGATATACTTTGTCAATAAGGATAGTGAATGCGAGTCCATTTTTTTCAGATAGCATTCTTAATTGTAAAGTTTTATGTGTTTGTTTTTTGTTGTTGGACTTTTTTATTGTGTGTGTTTGTGGGGGGTGGCACTTCCCCTCATGCTAAGAGAAAAAGGCCTCTCTGCCTAGACACTTTCTTTTTCATTTGTACCTATCATGCTATTTAGCTGAGAGTTAACAACATATCGCTTATCCACCTATTTTTTAAAATATTTTATTTCTTTATGTTTAGAGAGAGGGGAAGGGAGGGAGAAAGAGAGGGAGAGAAACATCACTGTGTGGTTAACTATCATATATCTCCAACTGGGGACCTGGCCTGCAACCCAGGCATGTGCCCTGGCTGGGAACCAAACCAGTGACCCTTCGGTTTGCACTGAACCCACTGAGCCACACCAGCCAGAGCTCCACCCATGTTCTAAGACACAGTAGTAGTCAGAGAGATGGAAATCAAATTGATAGTTAGTACACTAAATGGGCCTACGTGCAGAAAGCAGTTAGCATAGCAGGACTACACTAATATCCTTGAAAAGACCAGCTGCAAGGCTGGTTCTTGGCTGGCATCATCTGGAAACTTAGAATTCAGGAGGGTTCCCACCCATTAAGTGACAAATGTGGCTCATTGTGCCAAACTGTACAAACGATGTGGCTTACACTGAATGTCTGCTTTCCTTCTGGAGCCTTGAATTTGTGCACAGTCTCGATAAAGCGGTTATGTGATCAGTCCTCAAGGAAAACCATGGGCATTGATTCTCTCATGGGCTTCCAGGGTTGGCAGCATTTCACATGGATCGTCACAGCTCAATGCTGCAGCAATTCAGGCTTCTGTGTCTCTATTGGGAAAGGGCTTTTAGAAGCTGGTACCTGGGTTCCTCCAGACTTCACCCAGTGCACCTGAGCCCTTTGCTGAGTTTGCTTTCTCTGTAATAAATTATAACCAGGACTACAACTATATGCTGATCTCTGTGAGTCCTTCTAGAGAATCACCGAGACTGGCTGGGCTTCTCATGACATGGCCTACTACTACTCCCCAAAACAAATTTACCCCAAACTGCAGACTGTCCAATGCTGAGGCATTTGAAAAGAGTGACCTTTGGTCAGGCTTCAATTTATTTATAAAAATGAAAATAAGCCCACACGTAGTATCTTAAGAATAATAGCAAGAAGCCCACCTGCTAGTCAAAGGAAGGCAGTACAAATCTGTGCCTTTGGCCTATGCAAATTTTGTTCTTTCAGGACCTTTGATCTTACTGTGTACACATAGGATGAACTCAGCAAGTGCTCACTTGTTTAAATATATATATTATACAAATAAAATGAAAACAAAATCTTTTCCAAATTTTCCACCATTTTTTCCAAATGTTTAAACCATCTCTCAAATTGGCATTAGGGAAATTGGGTATTTTAAAAATTACGCTGCCAACTACCTCTTAGATGAATCAGATTATTATTTTTTTGCCAAAAATTGTCCTAACACTCTCTTAAACTAATTGAATTATGCCACCCTAGCTGCAACCACACGGGCAAAATAAGCATGTTGAGAATCTACATAAAACTAAACAGACATCAAGGGAATTATGTTGAATGGGGAAAAAAAAGTCAATCTCAAAAGGTTACAAACTGTGTGATTCCATTTATACCTCATTTTCTAAAATTTTTACAGCCTAAATTTATAGCTTGTGCTGATATAATGATTTTTCTATAAAATAGATAACTTCAAAAGAGTTGGAAAAAGAAAAGCCGTGGGTCTCAAAGAAAGATGATTTCCTTTGAAATTGGTCCTATTATACATCATCCTTGAAATAACAAAATTATAGAGATGAAGAGGAGATTAGTGGTTGCTGGAGTTGGGAACTGGGGGAAGGGGAAAAGTATAAAAAATAAAATAAGCAGAATATGATTATTAATCGGGACTGTAGAAAATGAAATTCTATATATCATTTATTTGAAAAATATTTATCATTACACATTTGATCTTTTTCATTTCCAACCATATACAGTTTTCACCTTGGTGATGACCTTGCTGAGTGGAAAGCATAATATCTTTAATACATGAGTTAAATCTAAGATGATGTTCAAATGGACTGCAGGTAACTGTTTATGTCAATAATAAATACAGTAGATTACTTTTAAAACCCACACTTTGGACTTTTTATTACAGATGCAATTGCTGACTTATCATAAATCAATGTGCTTAAAGTGCCATATGATATCAAATGTTTAACTTAACAGCATAAAATTGAGCAGAAACTGTAAAACATGTTTTATAGGTGCTATAAAACCCTGGGGCTGGAGGTCCTGCTTTTTTTGCATTACTCTGATCCATCAAGTCTGCTGAAAACTCAAGATAGCCAATGCACTGGGGAATTGAAAATTGGCTTTCAGAGTTTTATTCACTTCAGTTATTATAACCTCCAGGGATAGCCTGTTTCCTACTATGAGGAGAGAGGCACAGGCCCCACAGAAAGTTAAAACAATATATTCTTTACAATGTCCTTTTGTTACTAATCCATCCAGCTGTATCTGGCCCCCTCCACTCCAACCCTTGTGTGACCCTTTAGCATCTGAAAAGAGGCTAATTGATATGGCAAGAGGGTAGTCATTGTATTTTGCTTTTTTTCTTATTCATTTTTCATTCTAGTTCTTGTTTAAATTCTATTTTATTAACTATGCTATTACAGTTGTCCTGATTTTTTTCCCCTTTGCCTGCCTCCACCCAGCATCTCTCCACACCATTGTTCCTGTCCATGGGTCATGCATGTATATGTATATATTCTTTGGCTATTCCATTTCCTATACTGTACTTGATATCCCCATGGCTATTCTGTAACTACCTATTTGTACTTCTTAATCCCCTCACCTCTTCACCCATTCTCCCACAACCCCGCCCCCCACAATCTGGTAACCATCAAAACACTCTCTGTACCTATGAGTTTGTCTCTGTTCTTCTTGTTTACTTAGTTTGTTTTTCAGATTCAATTGTGATATATAAATTTTTGCCATTTTATTGTTTATATTTTGGTCTTCTTTTTCTTAAATAATGCCTTTAATGTTTCATATAATAACAGTTTGGTGGTGATGAACTTCATTTTTTTTTTTTTCTTGTCTGGGAAGCACTTTATCTGCCCTTCAAATTCTAAATGATAGCTTTGCCAGGTAGAGCAATCTTGGCCATAAGTCCCTGCTTTTCATGACTTTGAATATTTCTTGCCAATTTTTTCTAACCTGCAAAGTTTCTTTTGAGAAATCAGCTGACAGTCTTATGGGAATGCCCCTGTAGGTAACTAACTTCTTTTCTCTTGCTGTTTTTAAGATTTTCTTTTCAGAGGGTAGCAAAAAGGGGTTGGATGTAATACAACAACAATAAAATTCTTTTTTAAAAAAGTATATATTTTATAAATAAATAAATAAATACTTTGGGGGAAATTTTTTTTTTCTTTTTAATTTTAACCTTTGGCATTTTGATTATGATGTATCTTGGAGTGGGCCTCTTTGGATCCAACTTAGTTAGGACTCTCTGCTTACTGGACTTGTATGTCTAATTCCTTCACCAAATTAGGGAAGTTTTCACTACTTTTTCAAATAGGTTTCCAATTTCTTGCTCTTTCTCTTCCTCTTCTGGCACCCCTATGATGTACATGTTGGGGTGCTTGAAGTTGGCTGAGAGATTGCTTACACCATCCTCATTTTTTTTTAGATTCTTTTTTCTTCCTGTTGTTCTGATTGGTTGTTTTTCACTTCATTATGTTCCAAATCATCAGTGTGATTCTCAGCTTCATCCATTCTTCTACTGTTGTTTCCCTGTAAATTATCCCCCCCCCTCCCCATTAGTGCACAGGTTGCAAACACAATGCCCATGGGCTGAATCTTGTTTCCCCCTTACCTTGTTTTATCAGGCCCAGCACCTTCGGCCTGGCACCTTGTTTCTACCTGGATCACTTAACTGTAAAGGAGTAGCTACATTTATACAGTCCTAAAATTATATTTGGCCCTTTGAAGGCAACCTTGAGGCTGACGTGGCTCCCGGTGAACATGGGTTTGACACCCCTGAATTAGCGTATCCTTTGTTTCTGACTGGATCTTTTTTATGCTATTGAGGTCCTCATTAAGATCTTTTGAGTGTCCATATAACCAGTGTTTTGAACTCTGCATCTGATAGACTGCTTATCTCCATTTTATTAGTTCTTTTTCTGGAGTTTTGTTCTTGTACTTCAGCCATGTTTATTTTTCTCTTCACTTTGGCAGCCTCCCTGTGTCCCACAACATGCTGGTTCCTGGAACAGGCTGTTGTCTTGACTTGGGCAAGTATGTAAGACATTTTTCCATATCTGGGCCTGATCATGTACTAGTTTCCCTATCTGTCCTGCCTTGTTCTCTATAATTCTTTGGCACCTGTCAAACCACACAGAGAAAATTCACTTTGTCCTGCAGTCACCCAAGATGCATCTCTTATGAAAGTTTCCTTTAATAAATTTTGTTACTTGCCAATCTTGTTCGGCCTTTCTCTTTCTTTGGTCTTTCCCTGCCCTCTGTTTATGGAGGTAGATTTACAGTCTCAGGGATTTTCCCGGGTCCATGTGTACTAATAGATGGTGTTGATATTGCCTGATGTAGAGTACAGAGAAGAAAGCAGAGGCAGTGAGTTGAATTTGAGATACTCCTGAGTCATCTTCTGGACATTCCCAAAAGCAGTTGATATATGGATCAAGAACAGAGGGCAAAATAAAAGGAAGTAACTGTGGTAAACACAACTGTTTTCTTTTGTTGCAAATCTCGTACCTTCCATTATAAAGCTGTGGACCCCACTGGACACTTCAAAGAATTACCTGACTCATCTCTCCATTTTTTACCCATCCAGCCATTG
>PVIW01005382.1:90569-107982 GCA_004026585.1 Noctilio leporinus
AAAAAAAAAAAAAAAAAAAAAAAAAAAAAAAAAAAAAAAAAAAAAAAAAAAAAAAAAAAAAAAAAAAAAAAAAAAAAAAAAAAAAAAAAAAAAAAAAAAAAAAAAAAAAAAAAAAAAAAAAAAAAAAAAAAAAAAAAAAAAAAAAAAAAAAAAAAAAAAAAAAAAAAAAAGGGTCTATGACAAGTTAATGAAAGGGTAAAATGGAAGAACTTTAAAAATTATTAATTCAAAAGAAGGAAAGGAAAAATTCTAAGTAGAACATAAAACAGGTGGGTTAATTAAAAAACAAAGAGTAAGATGGTTGCTATAAATCCAACTATATTAATAATTAATATAAATTAACTAAACAATCCAAGTAAAAAGCTAAAACTGTAATACGGGATAAAAATAGATCCATTTTAAACATAAGAAACAGAAAGATTGAAAGTGGCAGAATGGAAGAGTCACCATGCAAGCTATTCTAATATCAAAGTAAATTGTGACTCACTGATCAGGGCATCACTCCAACAAAAAAAGAAATAGCACATTCTCAAATCCTTACACACCCAATAACTTAGCTTCAGAATACAAAGAGTAAAAAATTAGCAGGTATGAAATCCACTGAGAGAAGTCATTGGTCAGGTTTGAAACATATCTGAAGAGTAAGCTACGACTAGTTCTGAACTCATTATCACAAAGCATCAGACTTGCCTAAGCTCTGGTTGGCCTTGAAACTGCCTCAGGAAGAGACAGAGAGGGGCAGCAGCTGAATGGTGAGCTGCACCCGTCCCCCTATATCTCTTGCCCATTGAGGCCTGTATAAGACATCTTCAGGCACGTCAATTAAACAACATGTGTGTTTCAGTTCATTGGAATCATGCCACGAGCACTGGTTTGATCCCCAGTCAGGACACATGCCTGGGTTGTGGGTTCAGTCCTCGGTTGGGACATGTGTAAGAAGCAACCAGTCAATGTTTTTCCCTCACATCGATGTTTCTCTCCCTCTCTTCCTCTTCCCCTCTCCCTAAACATAAATAAATACAACTTTTTAAAAACACCTTTACATGAGACTTACATTCCATCTGCATTTTTCTAAAGGAATTCTAATTGATGTCACCAGGTCACGCAGAGCCCTGTCCCAGCCTTGGATCCTCCAGCCCCTGCTCTTGTCAATGGATAAATGTAATCTGCAACTGCATCTGGGTAGCTGGCCCCTAATGAGTCCTTATCAGATACTTAAAACAGTGCTTCAAATCATCATAAATATGTAGGGGATTTTAAATGTCTGGTTTCCTCCTCAGCAAGGAGCACATCACTCTGTTTCCCTGTGTTGGCACCAATTTCTGCCCTGAGACCTATTGTCCCGCAAGGGTCATTTCACTCTCTCTATCCTGCTTACAGAGTCACCCTGCTCCTGCCCTACTCCCAAAGGGCTCTCAAACAAACATCTTCTAACCACATTAAAAAATCACCCTTGCCTTTAGTGATGTATTGGAACTAAGACTAATTCATACCATGTGAAAATTTTATTGTCCTACTGTTTCCATGACACCAGCTTTTAAAAGGGTACTTGCTGTGACAGATGCATTTTCTAAAAATAGCTGCAAAATATTTCTACTCCTACACGCTCATCTAGAACCTTGCTGTCCTTTTATTCGGAAGGGGAAGCTACGTTCCTCCCTCAACTCTGGGTTGGCCCTTATGACTTCTTCAACAGAAACAGCTACTTGAAACTCCCCACCTGTACCACTTGCTTCCTTCCATCCAAGGGCACCATCCTTTTGGGCTGTTCCCTCTCCCACGGCTTCCCTGACATGGGGCTTTGGCCCTGGAATTCATCTCCACCTCTCCTCCTAGGAACTAGCCCCTTGCTCTTCTTGAGCCCCTGGGGAATTCTCTTGGGTTCCAGCTACTGCCCTCTTCCCAGGGCACCCTGTATCTCTGCCTTCTTTGCCGCATCCCTGCAAAGCATAATCTGCTGTCAGCAGTTTGGGGAATAAACTCAGCCTCTTTTGCTGAGGAGAGGGCTGGGAGTGGATGCAACAGTGAGCAGGTTGTTATTAGTGAAAGGGTAAGATACTGTCTTGGGATGTTAACTCTGGGGCTTTCTTTCCCTCCTTCCCTGTGCAGTGACCCAGTGGCCCCATGGAAGAATTAAGATTGGTAGGGAGGGGTTAGAAAAGGTCCAAAAAGTGTCAATGTTAAGCTTTGCGACACTCAAATAGCTTTAGAGAATCCAAAAGTGAGGCTTGGGGCATGAAACACATGGAGAAACATGGAACAGACAGACAGACTATAGAAACTACCAGATGGCCACACCTCAAAACATCCCAAGGAGCCCAGCGTAGGTCTGCTGGGCTGGGGGAGTGGGGGACACCCTAGAGCATTCCCCATCGCCCTTGCCCCTAGGAGGCCCTCAGCTGGCTGCATATCCCTGAGATATTTGCCAAGCTCCATGCATACTCCCCTAAGTGGACTCCCACTTCAGTTTTCAGGACTTATAGACCCCAAATGTTAGGAATACTTTCTGCTACAAACCATAAAGTATGATTAGCAGTGCCTTCAACAGCAGAGATTCACTTTTCTCCCGTAACAATAGAGGTGAGCAGTTGCTTTGTAAAAGTACAGATTGCCCAGGACCCCATTCCTGAATATAGGATTCAGTGAGTTGTGGAATGAGCCAGGGAGGGGGTGGCCTCCTATATTTCTAACACCCCCACCCCACCCCTGTGATCCTAATTTGCAAACAGATGTGGCGCTACTGTCCTGAAGGTCACTGAACCTGCTTTGCTGTCCCCTCTTCTGAGTTCCCAGACTCCTTTAACTTCCAGAGGAGTCAACAACACTACCAGAGAACCATGGATTCATTAACTCATCCAGATGTCTTGCAAACAGTAATCACCAACCTTTTAGCCGGTAGACCCCAGCCCAGGGAGGCTCGTGAAAGGGGTCTGGAAACTTGAGGATTCAGTGACATTCTCAAGTGGTGGGGTTGGGGGGTGGGTGGAATCTGTTTTTAGTACTTTCTTTCTCAACTGAAGAAAAATGGGGTGACCATCCGAGTAAACGGAGTAGACTGAACTGCTTCTTTTGTTTCCACTCCACCGTCAAACCTTATTACGATATAAAGATTTTGTTAAAGGCAACGAAATTCTCAAGGGCAAAGATGAAAGAAAATGCAACCACAATGGAAAGAGAGATGAACAAAATGTTGGCAACTGGGAAGCAGCGGGCAGTGATGAGTGACCGAGAGACCATTGCAGCGGGGAGGTGGAAAGCTAACAGATTGTCCCCATAGAGATCCTGAAAGGCATAGGATTGGTCACCCCAGGAACCTTTCAGAAGATGGGGGTGTTAGTTAAAAGGACTTTATTTACTAAATGCTGGGATCCTTTAGATGGCCTCTCCACCCCACCCGCCAGCTATCACTATCATTTAACAGAAAACATACTGGAGAAAAGGTGTGAAGAGCGGGTGGGCATGCTGAACGGATCCTGAGATCCACCAGCAACCTGTCTGTCACTGTTGCAGCTGAGAATCCTGGAGGCCCAGCTGAGACACCAAGGCCGCAGCTCGGAAGTCTCCACTCTGGGGAAACTGATCCTCAGAGAAAAAACTTATAGACAATGCTTATTGGGACTCCTACTCAAACATAGAAACTCAGAGGAAACCAAGGCCGCGCAAACAGCAGAGTCAACTTTCAGGGAGGTCATAGAAGGTCATTAATATCTTCATTAATATCTTCAGAGAGGTAATAGAAGGTAACGGCACCAATGGGGGAAAAACAGACGCGTCATGGGACAAAAATGAGTGCTCGGTTTTTTAAAAAACAGGGACACATTTCAAGAGAAGGCAACCATGCTTTGTTCGGGAGCTCCTGGAAGCTGTACTCCACCAAAAAGAGGGAGTAAACCGGGCGACGCCGAATTCAAGAACCAGGAATCACCAGAGCAGGTACCAATGGGCTCTAGAGAAAAGTGAAAGAAATCAACGATTACCTGGCATGTTTGAGCTATTCGGAGAGACGAACCATTCTGGTAAAGAATTGGAGGCGCGTTAAAGATAGGTATAAGTCAAAACGTTAGATAATTGTGAACTCCAGGGGAGGAAAAGGTTGTGTAACGAAGGAAATGTATCTGTGTACCCTGCATGCCCTAGCTCGGAAAAATATTTACAGTAATCACAGCGGTGTTCACTTTTGATTTAACCAAAAATATGATGTAATTACATTGGAAGAATGAGGAGGACAAGAGTGCTAAAACCTCCTATTTCATGGGAGGAAGTCAAGTTTATACCTAAATCTGAAAAATCAATATGGAGGCATGTTATTTGGATACATGGAGAAAAATAGCCAGGAGAAGCAGCTAAGCCAATTGAGAGTGTGACTCTGGCTTCTCTGATGGGGAGGACCATGTGGGAAATGGAAATGTCAGACCACAGGGAATTTTTCTGGTCAAAACACTCCAGACCTCTGTGATTCTCCTCCACTTTGCTGGGTTCAGCCAAAGTCCTCCCTTGAGGATTGCCAAGTGTCAGCTCTAAGGAAACAAACAAACACACGCAATGAACTTCACTTGAACTGTGTTTGGTTCTTTGTTTCTAAGCCAAAAGTATCATAATGAATAGGGAAGGAGCAAGAGCCCACAGAGGTGTGCAGGGTTCAGTGCAGAGGATCTGTGCCATCTCCATGTTTACCATCATGAAGAACTATGAGTGGCTAGAAGGAAAGGCACCCAGCTACAAGCACTCAGTACCTGTTCCAATGAATGAAGAATCAGCATGTGAATAGCAAGGTATGTGGAACCATTCGTTTCCACGGACCATGAATGTTTAACAAATGTCAGGACCCACGAGGTTGGCCTTCAGGGCTTCTTTCTGATTCACTTGGAGATTTAATGGCCCATTATGTATTTTGCTACATATGAAGTAGGGACCTCTCCTGTGCAAAGGACACTCTTTGCCTTCAAAGAACTACAGATGTGTTTGGGAAGACAAAATGTGAATTAAGGGGAATTTAAACTCATGACTACAGACAGTCAAGGATGGGTGCAAAGGAAAACATTACTGTGGGCTTGAACCTTTAACTTAATGAGAGGCTGGCTGGTGCAGGGAGGTGTGATGGGAAGGGCATATCACAATGGCAACACACGTTTATTGACAAAAGTCAACAACGAGCAAATCTGTTGGCTTCCCGCAAGGGTTCTCATGTTTACCTCAGTGCTGTTACACTAAGGCAAAGAAATCAGAGCTCTCGTGATAAAATGTCACCAGCCTTTCCTTCCCTCCAGGAAGCCATATCAGTTTACGTGGACATTGCCTCACAATCTGTAATTAATCCCCAAATGATGTCAGCAAGTGTTCTGCAGGTCAATAAAGAAGAAAATAGAAATGAATTCCATAAAGTATTAGGGTTACTCAAGGTACAGCCCAAAGCCATACCCCCTCGGGCTTTGTGGGATCATGTTCCCCCACAAAGTGGAATTAGGGTTGGAGAGAACTCAAACAAAACACCACCCCCACCCCCCAAAAGCACGTGATGGGTAGCAGGACGAGGTAGCTATGATTCTAGAGGCCTCATGCCCCTTGAGTTGGTAATAATAATAATATTTAATACTCCTGGGGTGCTTTTGAAACCTTGGAAGCCCCTCAAAGCCCTACCACAGGCCCATGGCACTGAGTTGCTGAGAAAGGTCACTGCTACAAGTATCATGTACCCTGGTGTCTTCCATGCTGGCGGACAGCATGGGAGGAGGGAGAAACCAACACTGAGCACCAAGCATTACAGTAACACCCTTCTCACTGAGCTCCCAGCATCCACACGTGCCCAGATGTTCACAGCAGGGCAGCCAGAGTGTCCTTTTCCAGATGCTGTCTGATCACATCAAGCCTCTGCTTAAACCTTCAGCCTCACGTCAATCTTAGAACAACAGGGTCCTTCATAATAGGGTCTTCAGGACTTGGTATCAAATCCCGCCCAGTTTGCCACCCTCATCTCCTACTCCCCGTTCCTGCATGCTGGACTTCTCTAAGCTCCACAAGTGTTCCACGGGGAACTTTCCCACCACGGAGGACCCAGGACGTTCCTCTGCCAGGAACCCTCTGTACAAACTGTCCCTTCTGCCAGGAATTCTCTTTCCTCTCCACGCCTTTGCCTGTCTCACAGTCATATTTCAGATCTCAGCTTAAAGGTCTGTTCTCAATCAACTTCCTGCTCCACACTAATTTACCCCTCCCTGCACCAAGTATCTTTCCCTCAAGAATTTACCATAATATGTAATTATGCAGTCATTCGCACAAGTATTTGATTAACGTCTTCCTCCTCCACTTAAGCTGTGATCTCCCTAAAGCCATGACCCACATCTGTTTTGCTCAGAGTGTTATTTCCTAATGCCTGGCATAGGTACTTCATAGGCTCTCATTATGCTTGATGCATGAATAAATGGTAGCATTCTGTCCCATCCTTTATAAATGTGCTATTTGGGTTCACTCCCACCTCTCCAGCACAGGGTATAATCAACATGCAAATCTCTACCTCAAATACAGTAAAGATTTACTCCTATCTTATTCTCTAGAATTTAATAGGATTTCGATTACTTGAATTCATGCATCTCAATCCTTCAAAAAGAAAGAAAATTATTACAAAGAACATATGCATAACTCAGACACAGATAGCAGTGTAGTGATGGTCGGAGGGAAATGGAGGCAGGCGAAGTGGGTGGAATGGGACATCTGCAATAGTGCCAACAATAAAAATCAAGAAAAGGAAAGAAAGAAAAGCATCCCTCACTGGTGTGACTCAGTTTGATTCCCAGTCAGGGCACATGCCCGAGTTTCAGGTTTTGTTCCTGGTCAGGGGCATGTAAGAGGCAACCAACTGATGTTTTCATCCCTACCTTTCTCCCCTACTTCCCTTCTCTCTAAAAATAAATAATTTAAAAAAAGAAAGAAAGAAAATCATCAAAGACTCATAGTGCTAAATGGGACTCAGTTATTTTGACTGAACAATTTAAACATCAGGTAAATGTCAAGCAGTCTAGTCAAGATAGCTGAGCTTCCTAAATTTTTCTACTGTTAGAGTTCTTCTTCCCGACCAAGAAGCCCAGTCAAGTGCCCCTGAAACCTGTATTCACCATAACAGACAAAGATAACTTCTTGCTCTTCCAGTACCATCCATCCAGCTGATGGTCTGGGACCCGAAGATCAACCATGTGTGGCTACAGCCTGGTCCTCATTCTTCCCAGAGCTCACTGCAGAGCTGATGCATAGTTGGCTCTCTTTTATCCAAAATAAACTACCAGCATTTCTGGCTTAATTCCTTTATTTTAGGTGGTTTTTCTTCTCAGCTTCTAAACCCACTGGGAAACATAACTTGCTATGAACTAGAGACACTAAAATAACCAGTGCCAGGTATTTATAAAATAACAAGCCCAAATGGGCAAACAGACCACAAAATACATCTAAATGTAGCTTTTCACACATAAGAAAACTCCACTTATGGCAAAGGTGGCAATTATTTAGGCCAATAAATGATGCTGAGACAGCTGGATATTGATTTGGGGAGAAAAATCACTGTTCATACACATATAAAAAAAAAATTATGGTGATAAAGACCCAATGTGGAAAACCTCTTAACACCTTTAGAAGAAAGAACATAAGAGGGTATTTTTTATGACATTGGAATAGGAAGTGAATTTCCTAAATAAGATATAAAAGCACAAACCGTGAAAGAAAAGATCAATTTGATTAAACTGTGAACATAGGTAGAAACAAGTCCGTACATATAAAGTGAAAAAAACAGCTCATAGACTGAGAGGAGAAATTTGCGATCGGATCACTGACTATGGGCACAGAACATCACCTCTTGTTGCCCCTGGGTGTGTTGATGGAGAGTCCAAAAGATGAGAGGCAGGCGGGTGTAGGAAATGAGAGCATCCATTCTCCTTGTGTCTGTGGGTGTCCCCATTCTACCTGTGACTATCAACCAAAGATCAGAGCTCTTGAAAGAGTACCTCTCTACTCAGCCTCATTGTTACTAGGTTTCTCCTCTGCCCTATTAGCCTAGGGGTACAATGGCCCCACTCTTCGTAGTTCTTATGATTTCCCTAAACCCTGCCACACCTTTATTACACCAGCTTCCAATTGCCCACTTTCAGTTTGCCACCTGTTCTCTCCTGGGACACTCACTGGTATGCACGCCGGGTACAAATTCTGCCTGGAACTTGGTATAAGTCAATTAGTCAGGTTACTTAACTGACTCCAGTTACTTCATCTGTAAGTGGTGCTGCCATGAGGATTAATTAAGATGATCTTCCTAAACTCCTCAGCACAGCACCCAGCACGGTAAACGGTTGCTGTTGTTATCGTGATGGTGGGGTTATTATTGTAGTTACTACTCATAGGCCTTCATTGCTACCCAGGACTCCGAGCAGCACCTAATCACAGCTGGGCAAAAACACCAAAGTGAAACCTAAGGATAACTAAAACGTAATTTGCTGTCAGACTTAAGGAACTCCCAGAGTTTTCTTAAGATCGCCCTTATAATAAATGTGGTATACCCTTTACCAAGTATAATTACAATACAAAGAGTTGCCTTCTGTCCACTCATTACGAATGGGCCAGTCCTGTATATCTCCTGCGACAAAAGAAACCTTTATTATTTTTAAGTCCAGGTCACACCAATCACGCACATTCCACAGATACCTGCAGGCATGTCAGCCACAGAAGCGGATGATAAGCCTGCAAATGCAGGTCTGCACAGGCAGCAGCCAACGCAAACCTGCCGTGGAGGCCGGCCCCTGCCCACTGCTGCACCTGCGTGTACTTCGCTGCACGCAAACCTCCAGGTGAACCCTGCCAGCCAATGACCTTGACACTGGCCCTTGCGTACCAAATGATAACCATGTCCAGGCAGATTGTGCCCACTTGAGTTCAAGTTGATACACGTATTTTAAAAATACTACAAGTTACAAAACAGAATGCTGTAATTGGTGTGACATGCTGAAGGATTTAAAGAAAATTAGGCAATGGGAATTGAGGGAAAACACTGTATCAATAGTAAACACTTGGGTACTTGTCCCATGGAGATGGAAAACATTAAACTTTTAGGTATTCTCAAATCATGGGTATCTGTCTTATTTTATTTTATAAAATATTTATTTCACCCCAATTATATTTGAATGATGTCTAAGACCTGCCAGAGTACAAGAGCCTTAGACCATGTGAAGGTTAAGGTAGGGGATTTTTCCGGGGTGATGCACATGATCTGCATCTTGATTGGGGTGCTGGTTACAGGAATCTGTACAGCTGTCAAAAACTGGGGAGCCATACATTTAAGACTTGGTCATGTCTCCGTAGGTGTTAACTCAATTTTGATTGCAGTTGTAGGAACTTGCAGAGGAATTTTTTAAAAAGTTAAACACAAGTTCTAAAAGATTACGCTTGAAGGTAACTGTACCAATTTCTTTATGTGACAGAACAAAACCTTGAAATACTACAAATTGGTGTGAACGCCCCAGGGCTTTGTAAGTAATTGCAGGTGAGAGGAGCTGACTCAGGGGCCTGTGAGGGGCTGGAGTGAGTCACCTGGAGGTGAGGCCTTGGCTGGGAGTAACCCACCAGCTTAATTCCAAGGTCAACTGCCACTATCTGTGCTCATTCACAGTGAGCACATTTCCAGTTTTAAAACTGGGATATTCCCAGTCAAACCAGGACAAACTGTCACCTTAGCTAGGCTGAGGCGACAGTGGGGGAAGAGGTGCTGATTTCTAAATGCTGGACAGGCTTATTCCCAGTTGCACTCACGGGGACCGGGGCAACAGAAGTTACCCAAAGGACGTGTCAAGTTCAAGGTAAGGAAGGACTGAGGTCCCTGAGGAGCCTTCTCAGAAGAATGAGCAGCACATGGCAGGTCTAAACGTGCATGTGTGCACAAAGTTCATCACCGTCAGAACCTCCAAGTGCAGTAACGATTTTAAAGGAACTCCTATTATCCAGGGTGGGGCAAAAGGAGGTTTACAGTTGTTCATCTAGAAAAGAATGCAATAATTAGTAAACAATAAGATAAAAATAAACTCTGTTTCATGCACTCACCACAGTAAACCTGCTTTTGCCCCATCCTGTATTAATCACAATAGTGTCCTGGTAACGATAGAGGAGGAGCCTGTGGTTTATTTTTCTGTACAGAATGCTCATGCTTGACTCCCAGGACCCTTGCAAGTCCTCCCACCCCGTCCCCAATCCTGCCCACCTCCTGAGTTTGGTGTCTTCAGGGGAAGGGGTGAGGCTGAATGATGCTCAGGATTTTTTTCAGATCCCAGGTTTTATAAGTTATAAATATCATACCTACTTTTCCTTATAATGTATAAGTAATGTGATATTGTTGCCCTCTTATGTTTATGTAAGGGTATCTTAGGTATTCTAGAAACTGACATCAATGAAGGTGAGGAAGCCCTGGCCAGTGTGGCTCATTTGGTTGGAGGATTGTCCTGAACAATGATGTTTCTTTCCCTTTCTTTCTTTTTTAAAGATATTATTATTATTATTATCATTATTAAAGATTTTATTTGTTATTTTTAGAGCGAGGGGAAGGGAGAAAGGCAGAGAGGGAGACAGACATCAATGTATGGTTGCCTTTCACCTGCCTCCAGTTACAGACCTGGCTGGAGACCTGGCTTGCAACCTGGTTATGTGCCCTGGCTAGGGAATCGAACCAGTGACCTTTGTGTTCGCAGGCCGGCGCCTTATCCACTGAGCCACCAGCCAGGTAAAGATATTATTTATTAATATCAGAGAGAGGGGAAGGGAGAGAGGCAGAGAGGGAGAGAGACATCAATGCATGGTTGCTTTTCACCTGCCTCCAGCTACGGACCTGGCTGAAGACCTGGCTTACAACCTGGTTATGTGCCCTGACTGGGGAATCAAACAAGCAACCTTTAGGTTCTCAGGCCAGTGCCTATCCACTGAGCCACCAGCCAGGGATTTCTCTCCCTTTCTTCCTCCCTCCCTGCCCTTCTCACTAAAAATAAAGGGAAAAAAATCTTAAAAAAGAAAAAGACAATGAAGAGGATACAGTATAAAGAGCAGATGTGTTTGCAACTCTGAAAAATGAAACTAAGGAAAGAAGGCCCTGAGCCTATTCTCATTCTGATGAGGAAGGCAAAGGAGGAGGACACAGAAAGGAGGGGTCCTGAGCCCCATCCTTGGCCGAGCAAGCACAGCTAGCTCCGCAGGAACCCAGCAGGAAAGGGAGGGAGGCAGAAGGGAGAAGGAGCTGGCAGGGCGGGACCCCTTCCCCTTGAGCCCTGGAGAAGTGGTTGCACTGGCCAGAGAAGGGGTGGGGAGGCCAGCAGGTCAATCACTGGCCTGAGGCTGGTGTCTTAGTTCAAGTTGGCTTCAACAACAGGCATTTGTTTCTCACAGTTCTGGAGGTTTGAAGGCCAAGATCAAGGTGTCATCAGGGTTTGTTCCTGGTAAGGATCCTCTTCCTGGCTTTCAAATGGCCACCTTCTTGCTGTGTCCTCACACGGTGAAGAGAAAGAGTGTGTATGCTCTGCTCTCTTCCTCTTTTTATAAGGACCTTATTCCATAATGGGGACCCCACCCTCATGACCTGATCCAAACCCAGTTGCCTCCCAGAGGTCCCACCTGCACATACCATCATACCATCTCATGTTAGGGTTTCAATGTATGAATTTGAGCTGTGGGCCTTGGAAGCCAGAGCCTTGAACTTGAATATCTGATCCAGACACCAACAGCAGAGGCCTTGAGTCCAGAGTTGGAGGGGTCAAAAGTCATGGTGAGTGGTGTGGATGTCACAGACACCCAGGCTAAAACGCCAGCTCCATCCCTCATCTGTCAACGAACCTGCCCAGGCCTTGGCATCCTGCTGATCTCGAGCAACTTCTCTGGAAATTTGGGTTCAGGCTTGTGCTTGTCATCGTCCTCAGTGGCAGGGAACAGTCCCATGCCGTCCCCCAACCACTTCCCTTCATCGTGGACTCCGCGCTGCCCAGTGCAGGGCTCTCACGAGCAAGCCAACACGGCGGAGGCCTGGCTGAGTGAGCGGTGTGTTTCCGCCCCTTGGAAGAAGCCGCTCAGGAGGTCTCAAGGAGGCAGCCTCCTCCTTTCTTCCTGCCCCAGCTCTCTGGGTGCAGCTTCTGTTGTAACAATGCGCAGCTGCACCCCCAAACCTAGCCTCCGAATTCCAGGAAGGACAAAAGTGAAGGGTGAGTGGCGATATGAGCACCCCAGCAGGGCTGGTCTCATTTCAAAAGCCACTCCCAGGAGCCCCACACAGAAGCTGTCACTGACCAACATCAGGTGACACAGCCACAGCCTGCAGCCAGGGCAGTGGCGCGGCATTTCCAGGACACAATGCCACCCTCAGCAACATCGCGGTCTGGTGAGTAAG
Organism: Noctilio leporinus; assembly: GCA_004026585.1. Lineage (NCBI taxonomy): Eukaryota > Metazoa > Chordata > Mammalia > Chiroptera > Noctilionidae > Noctilio > Noctilio leporinus. The sequence goes on from PVIW01005382.1 coordinate 102,958, forward strand.
GAAGGAGAGGTGGATGGATGCTGGGTAGGCAGACAGCAGCACCCACATCAGCCACCTCCTCGGGGAACTAAAACACCACCAGTCTCAGGGCAGGGCCTGAGCCTGCAGGCCCACCAGGACAGCAGGGGCGTCAAGAAGAGAGTGAGTATGGGGTGCTGCTGTGTCGTGGCCAGGAGCTCCATGACGCCCAAAGCAGATGTGGTCACAGCGCGCATGGGGCCTGCGGAAGTTTTGTTCACAAATGGAAATGGGAAAAGGGGAAGGATCGGGTCTTGTTTCTCAATAACTGGCATAATTACTTAAAAGAATGTTCTACCAGTACTCTCTGTTCTAAAAGGAAAACAAAATAACTGAAGATTAGACCAGGAGGTGGATCTTGTTCAGAGTGGTTAATATTATGTGGTTTGTGTAGCGATTCAGAAATACAAGCTAGTCTGGTAAGAGATTCACGCTTCTGACCCTCTTGCTGGCTGCCTGCCTGGGCCTTGAAGCAGCCAGTGGGTGTGCCTGAATGAACCTCGCTGACTGCCACCACCCACACACAGGCACCCACATGGGGAAGTACATGAAGATGGCTTTCCATCACCCCCAATGCAACTTCCTAAACCAGTGTCACTTGAAGTCTGGTCCCTGGACATGGACCAGCAGCACCAGTGTCACCTGGGAACTTTAAGAAACGCAAAACCTCTGGCCCAGCCCAGACCTGCTGGGATTCTGATATATGTGCAAGTTTGATAACCACTAGCCTAGATCAAAGCCTAATAACAGGGAAAGAGTCAATAAAAGTAACCATCTGTGGTTTTCTACTACATATCACAGAAAATTATTAAAACTAGTAAAAAGTTCAATCGGTCTTCTGGACTCTGTGCTATCTACACTTGATCTTAGCCAAAGGCTGAGATGAGATGGCCTTTGTGCTATCAAATGAATTCAGAGAGAGTTTAGGGTATGAGATGAATTACAGGCCTGCAATTAAATTTAAATTTCTTATCTTTTTTTATTATTCTAATCACAGCATCTCTTTATATTTGTCTTGAAGGTTATAGTATGAAATAATTTATTTTCAGAAATTAATCTCCTTAGTGTTCTGGGACCAAGTATAAGGATGATCTGTATCAAAAAGTTCTGCATATTCCTACCTTTGTTATAGCCCCAATTAGTGAGCTAGGCCCCAATTTTAACATATCTATTATAGGATGAATTGTGTCCCCCCAAGTTCATATGTTGAAATCTGAACCCCTAGTACTTCTAACTATATTTGGAGATAAGGCCTTTAAAGAGGTGACAAGGCAGAGCGTTGATCAAGTAACACAGTTTGTTAGAGCATCATCCAGATATGCCAAGGTTGTAGGTTCAATCCTCAGTCAGGGCACATACAAGAATCAACTAATAAATGCATAAATAAGTGGAACAACAAACGAATGTTTCTTTCTCTCTCCAAAATCAATAAAGAAAAATAAATTTTTAAAAGAAGTAATGAGCCCTGGCTGGTGTGACTCAGTGGACTAAGCATCAGCCTGTGAACTGGAAGGTCACCAGTTCAATTCCCAGTCAGGGCATGTGGCTGGGTTGCAGACAATTGATTGAGGTATCTTTCTCACATCGATGTTTCTCTTTCTCCTTCCCTTCCCTGTATTTAGTTATCTAAAAATAAATAAATAAAATCTTTAAACAAGAGAAGTGATGAGATCAAATGAAGTCACTGGAGGTGGTCCAAGGTGACTGGTACACTTATAAGAAAAGAGTAAGGCATATGCAAGTGCCAGGGGAAGACCATGTGAACCACGTGAACCATGTGAAGATGTGAAGGCACAGAGGAAAGGTGGCTGCCTGCCAGCCAAGAAGAAAGGCTCCAGAAGAAACCACCTTGCAAATACCTTAACCTCAGGTTTCTAGCCTCCACAGTTGTGAGAAAATAAATTTCTGCTGTTTCAGCTACCCAGCCTGTGGCATTTTGTTACGGCAACCCTAGCAGACTAAGACAATATGCAAAAGACCCTTGACAAGGAGGCCCAGACAACCCATGATGAGTGACAAGTTGCTATTTTAATATCCGAGATTTAGACACTGCTCATTATTGCAACATTTCCTAGCTCATCCTAACTGCTACATCAGTTTACTTACCATTTAAAATATGAGCCATCTGATTTATCAGATTCAGTCAATTATTACATCTAGTTCAGATAAAAGGTATATCAATTAAACTATTGACCTTTTTTTTTGGGTTTGGGTTTTTTTAAACCTAAAATACCTGGTAATAAGGCTACATGTGATATGATGCCTGCCTGCTGGTAACAGGACAAGAGGCTTCTTACAGAAGGTGGGAAAATCTGAGATTACTCCAAGAACAACCAAAGGACAATGTAGCAATTTGCTCTGCTGGACAGGCATGGTTAAAGGAGAAAGTATCCACAGTGCCCCCAGCTGGCAGTTCTCCCTGGTTACCCTCTCCTTCATCCCACTCCCAGAGCGTTCCCCAAAGACACTGAGCCAGGTAGAGTGGTTGAGCTGGAACAGACCTTGTGCCTCCGGATTCTCAGACCAGAGCCCTTCGCACTATTCTGTACTTACTAAATTTTGAAGAATAAAAACATAGAATTTCATGTTTGCCAACAATAGTACCTCCTTGTCCTCAAGCCATGTCATAATTCTGGTCCATATCAGGGACAACTAGCTTTGCACTAGCATGTCTTCAAAAATAATGTTCATACAACCCAACTCACCTGTGCACTATAAACTCCCCTCAGCATGCAGGACCTCTTAAGGACCCTCTAAGAACAAATGGTTGTTTCTAGGCTTCGGGGTCTTCCAGCTTTTGTTTTACTGCCGGTAGCCATGGGTACCCTTCCAACCAGCCTCCCTGCTGGAGGCCGGCTTCGTCCTCCCTATAACTTATTCAGGCCACCCCTCTAGGCTTGCAGTCTGTCCTTGATGTTCTCACAACTTGCAATGTTTCGAAACCCACCACAAATACAGCTTTTCTTGAATAAGACCCCAATGTGAAGATCCACCCACTACACTGTTACATTCCAAGGAATCCAAGCAACATCGGGAGGTATGTAGGTTGTTTAGGGGATTGTGTTGTCTATTTCTTAGTCAAGCAATTTACTTATCAGTACTTCATTCTCACTGTTAGACATATGCCACATCCTGCACCCTGTGGAAAAAATAGAATGATGAGGTGGGGGGAAAAATACAATGTGGGTTTTCTAACACATGGTCCTATTATCTAGGCTGCCATGTGTGGACAGATGCCTTCCTCTGTGGTGTGTGAATTGGTTTCCGTTCATGCTGATAACATACTCTGTGCATTTGATTGGTGGATACTAGTGTCATCAACCATATTTAACAAATCAATCACTCCAGGACGTTCATGGTGTACAAAGATGAACAACTATTAGGGATTTTTCTTTGAAGAACATAACATTCTAAGTATTACTGCCAGAACAAAGAACTTGTAAAACCCTTTATTTCACTCTGTAGTGAATATATAGCCTCTTCTCAAACAGGAAATAATATACTGTCTACTTTCAAACTTTAATTAAATATCCTTTGCTTGGAAAATTAAAACAATCCCAATTTGTAATCTACTGTATTTTACATCATAGTTTATAGATTACCAAGTGGAACGTTCATTCATTTCGGAAAACAAGTGTGCTGTCTTAAGTGATTGACAGAGAAACAAAATGTCATGTCAAACTCACCAGAAAATGGGAAACTGACCTATAAAGATGCTGTGCCAGCAATGAGGGCACACTGTGGAAAACTGCAAAATCCAATACATGTAATACTGACCATGTTCATTTTATTACATCTTTAAAAAAAAAAAAAAAATTGGTCAGCAATTATGTGTCAAAATGGGCTTGTCAAATCTCCAAAAGAGAAGACATTTTCCTCAAAGCCACACCATCTACATGACTAAGTTTTAAATGTGAAATCGTGGTGGATTTTACAAGAATTGTTTCCTGCTCATAGGTAAGTGGAACAGAGGACGGTGTAACAGTTCTAGTCACCGGCTCTAACTTAGCAATAGATTCACATCAACAGCAGGCCAGCAAGTAGGCTGTTCGTGGTCTACTTTGCTAACAGTCAGGGTTGAGATCACCAAATAAATCCAATATAGGTTTATTTTTTAGAAACCACCAGTTCCTGGCTAGCCCAAATGCTACTCATACAGGGTCCCAACACCCAGGCCATTGAGTTCCTTCTGGCCCAGAGTCAGCCTCATGTGGCCTGAGGTCTAACCAGGTTTATTGGCTTGTGGAAAAATACACCCACATCAGAACCAAGGCTTCATGACATTCTTTCATGTCCCCCACACTGACCAGAATAAAACAAAGCTTTAGCTAGTTGCCATAGAGAAAGGCTCCCACTCTTCTCTTAAAAAAATAGTCTTTTAATTTAGTACTAAAGATTGAGTGGCTCCCTTATTATTCTTCTCTTGAAACAAGATAATCCTAATGCCCCTGCCCACAAAGTTGGTTTTTGAGCCCTGACTTTGCTTTGCTGCTATAATTTAACCCCTCCAGCCCATCTGGAGTGTCTGGTTGTGAATGTGGAAGACGGTGCTTGGAGAAAAGGTGGCCAGATCTGAGTGTGGCTTCCCTCCCTGTCCCTCACTAGGGACGCAACCCTGGGCAAGTCACTTAACCTGTCTCGGGCCCCCAGTTTACTCTTCTAAGCTGTGACAGGTAAACAAGATAATTCTGTTACAGAGAACATCGAGCATCCTGTCTGAAACACAGCTCCCCAAAATATCACATTTACTTTCTTTCCCCAAATCTTTTTTTTCTTTATCATTTAATTTTTTAAAAATTTTATTGTTGTTGTATTACATCCATCCCCTTTTTGCTCCCCTCTGTCCCCCTCCCCCCCCACCCATTCCCCCCAAAGTCAATCCCACCTGTTGTCCATGTCCATGGTTCCTTTATACTAGGTTCTTGTCTAAGCTGCTCCCCTTCTTTGCCTCTGCCTCCCCCCTCCCCACAACCCCGTTCCCCCTGACCACTGAAGGCCTATTCCTTG
>PVIW01005383.1:0-19342 GCA_004026585.1 Noctilio leporinus
CCTCCCCGCTCCCCCCAACCCCTTTTCCCCTGACCACTGAAGGCCTATTCCTTGTATTCATATACTTGGTTCTGTTTTGCTTGTTGTTAGTTTTGCTCATTATTGTCCCATAATGGGTGAAATCATATGATATTTGCCCTTCACTGACTGGCTTATTTCACTAAGCAAAATACTCTCCAGTTCCATCCATGTTGTTGCTGAAGGTTTTTATCATAAATAGTTATTGCACTTTATCAAATGCTTTTACAGCATCTATTGATATGACCATATGGTTTTTATCTTTCAATTTGTTGATGTGGTGTATTACATTGATTGATTTACGAAAGTTGTACCATCCTTGCATCCCTGGGATGAAGCCCACTTGATCATGGTGTATGATCTTTGTAATATACTGCTGAATCTGATTGGTCAATATTTTGTTGAGAATTTTAGCATCTATGTTCATGAGAGATATTGGCCTGTAGCTTTCTTTCTTAGTTGTGTCTTGCCCTAGTTTTGGTATTAGAATAATATTGGCCTCATAGAAAGAGTTTGGGAGTCTTCCCTCTTCCTGAATTTTTTGGTATAGTTTGAGGAGGATAGGAGTTAGTTCTTCTTTATATGTTTGGTAAAATTCCCCTGTGTATCCATCCAGTCCAGGGCTTTTGTGCTTTAGGAGATTTTGGATTACTTCTTTAATTTCACTAGTTGTTATTGGCCTATTCAGGCTTTCTGCTTCTTCTGGGTTCAGTTTTGGTAGATTATACCTTTCCAGAAATGTGTCCATTTCATCCAGGTTATCATATTTTTTGTCATATAGTTGTTTGCAGTAATTTCTTACAATCTTTTCTATTTCTGAGGTATCAATTGTGATTTCTCCTCTGTCAGTTCTGATTCTGATTATTTGAGCCCTCTCTCTCTTCTTGATGAGTCTGGATAAGGGCTTGTTTATTTTTTCAAAGAACCAGCTCCTGGACCTGTTGATTTTTCAAATTGTAATTTGAATCTCTGAGTTATTTAGTTCTGCTCTGATCTTGATGATTTCCTTCCTTCTACCTGCTCTGGGCTTTGTTTGTTGTTTGCTCCTCTAGTTCTTGCAGCTTTGTGGTTAGGTCGTTTTTATAAACTTCTTGTAACCTTTTTTGGAAGGCCTCTATTGCTATAAATTTCCCCCTGAGAACTGCCTTTGCTGTATCCCATAGGTTTTGGGCTGTTGTGTGTTCATTGTCATTTGTTTCCAGGAACTTTATGATTTCATCTTTGATTTCATTGTTGACCCCTTCATTGCTTAAAAGCATGTAATTCAGTCCCCATGAATTAGAGAATTTTTGTTTTTTTCCCTTGAGATTGGTTTCTAGTTTTCAACCATTTTGATCTGAGGAGATACTTTGTATGATTTCAATTTTCCTGTATTTGTGGAGGCTTGTCTTGTGACATAGTATGTGGTCTATCTCGGAGAATGATCCATGTGCATTTGAGAAGAATGTGTATTTTGCCTCTTTGGGGTAAAAGACTCTGTATACATCAGTTAGGTCCATTTCCTCTAGAGTGCTGTTCAATGCTACAATATCTCTGGGGTGTTTTGTTTGGAAGATCTGTCCATTGTTGATAGTGGGGTATTAAAATCCCGGACTATTAGTGTGTTGCTGCCTATGTCTTTCTTAAAGTCTTCCAAGATTTTCCTTATGTATTTCGGAGCTCCTATGTTGGGCACGTATATGTTTATCAGAGTTATTTCTTCTTGATGGATTGTTCCCTTAAGTATTATGAAATGTCCATCTTTGTCCCTTTTTATGTCCTTCATTGTAAAATCTATTTTGTCTGAAATCAGTATTGCTACTCCAGCTTTTTTTATTGTGTCCATTTGCTTGATATATAGTCTTCCATCCCTTCACTCTCAGTCTGTGTCAATCTTTTTTTCTGAGGTGGGTCTTTTGAAGACAGCATATATGTGGGTCATTTCTTATCCTTTCGGCTACCCTATGTCTTTTTCGGTGCATTTAATCCATTCACATTGAAGGTGATTATTGATTGATACTTATTCATTGCCATTTTCTCCCTTTTTGTCTGTATTCCTCTTTGGCTTTCTGTGTGTCTTCATTTTATTTGTTTACTTACTTTTATAGCAGACCCTTTAGCATTTCTTGCAATGCTGGTTTGGTAGAGATGTAGTCTTTTAGTCCTTTTTTGTTTGGGAAGCTCCTTATTTCTCCTTCTATCTTGAATGAGAGCCTTGCTGGGTAGAGTATTCTTGGTTGCAGGCCTTTGTTTACCATTACTTGAAATACTTCTTGCCATTCCCTTCTGGTTTGAGTTGTTTCTGTTGAATAATTATTTGATAGCCCTATTGGAGCCCCTTTATATGTTATCTATCATTCCCTCTTGATGCTTTTAGGATTCTCTCTTTGTCTTTGAAATTAGTCATTTTAATAATAATGTGTCTTGGTGTTGGTCTGTTTGGGTTGATCTTCGTTGGGACCCTCTGTGCTTCCTGAACTTGATTAATGTTTTCACTCATCATGTTAGGGAAATTTTCTATCATGACTTTTTTAAACAGGTTTTCCATTCCTTGTTTCTCTTCTCTTTCTGGTATCCCTATGATACGGATGTTGTTACATTTCATGTTGTCCTGCAGTTCTCTTAAACCCTCTTCAGCCTTGTTCAGCCTTTTTTTATTCTCTTGTACTATCTTGGAGTATTTCTCTACATTATCCTCCAACTCGCTGATCTGGTCCTCTGCTTTCTCTAGCCTACTGTTGATTACTTCTACCGTATTCTTCAATTCAGAAATTGTATTCTTCATTTCCTCCTGGTACTTATTGATAGTCTATGTCCTTTTTCATGCTGTTGTAGCTCTCAGTAAGTTCCTTGTAACTTCCCTGGAGTTCTTTGTTGTTCTCCTGGAGTTGTTTATAGTTTTCTTTGATGTGGCTGAGCTCACTGAGCTTCTCTATCATCATTCTTTTGGATTCCTTATCTGATAGTTCGTGTGCCTCAGTTTCATTTGGTGGTCTTTCTGGGGATTCTTTCTTTCCTTTAGGTGATGGACTGATTCTTTTTTTCCCCATTTTGGGTGTCTGTTCTTGCTTGCTTTTTATTTTTATTTTTTGTTTTTTTCCTTGGGTTAACCTGCTTTGCTTCCTTTCCGTAATTGAGCATGCTTCTTTGATAGGAGATTTATGGAGTTTAATGTTGTGGTCTCCCAGATTTTCTCCACTTGCTGTTCTTGGTGTGTCCTTTATTTGGACTGTCTGGTTTTATTCTGGACCTGTGGGCTTTTAGCAGGAAAAAAAAATAAAAATAATAATAATAAGAAGAAGAAGAAAGGTTTTAGATAGCTGTTGACCCTTAATAATCCCTGATTGGTCCAGATGGAGCCTGGACCTGAGGGCTTTTAGCAGAAAATAAATAAATAAATAAAAAGAGAGAATGTCACAAGACAAAGAGAAATCAATATTAATAAAGAGAGGGTTTAGGTGTCTGTTCACCCTTTATGATCTCTGTTTGGTCCAGGTAGAGCCAGGACCAGTGGGATTTATTAGGATGAAAAGAAAGAGGGGGGAAAAAAAAGGGGAGGGGGGCGCAGAGAAAGTCACAAGACAAAGAGAAATCAATATTAATAAAGAAAGGGTTTAGATGTCTGTTCACCCTTTATGATCTCTGATTGGTCCAGGTGGAGCTGGAACCTGTGGGCTTTAACAGGAAGAAAAGGAAAAAAAAAAAAAAGAGGGAAAAAAAGAAAAAGGAAGAAAAGAATAAAGAAAGGGTTTAGGTGGTTGGGGAAGGGAGGAATGGTTACATTGAGGACTGGAAATGCATTGCAGCCAGAGAGTGAGTAGACTTTAATTCAAGAGTAGGGGGAGGGTCTTGGGTATTTATGTGGATTGAGATAGGGGGGATTAAGAATATGTGAGAAGTAACTTTTGAAAAGGATATGTTGGGGATTAATAGTTCATGTAGCTCTCGGTATAACTCAGGTGCTTGAGATTAGCAGCAACCCATTTCCTGAGGATGCCTCTGTTTTTGGTCAGGTCTCTGCAGTCTATAGCCTAGCTGGTCTTGGCATGGCAGGACCTCTGATTGTTACAGTCAGGGCTGATTCTGAGTGTCAGCCCCCAGGTAGGTTGGGCCTTCCGTAGCCTAACTGGGTTTTAGGGCTGCTGGTATTCTGGAGCCTGCAGGGTGTCCCCTCCCATTCCTGGCGGAGGTTCCTGCCTGTGATGAGCACCTGGCACCCCTGCAGGGAAGCCTGCAACCTTGCTAGTTCCTGTGATGACTGGCCCTGCCCCCGCAGCTCCTGGAGTAGGCAGCCCCTGTCCATCAACAGTGCCTGGGGGTCGGCCAAACTGCCCAGCTCCCCGGGGCGAGAGCCAAACCTCCAAGGTGACCAGCTCTCCCAGGAGTCCTTTAAGCGGCCTCTGTGTTCTGTGGCCTTTGTCTTGGGCAATGGGCAGGTCAGTTGCCCCCACTACTAGTTCCTGGCTCACAGTTTGGAGTTTCCACAGAGCCTGGTGGCCTGTGTGGGTGTGCAGGGCTGGGCCTCCCCCCTCACAGGGGCTTCAAGCTGCTGTTACCCTGGTGTCCCAGCAGCACCGTTTTTGACCCTCTCTCCGCCCTGGCCAGTGCACTTCCCTGCTCCCCCGCTCCTGCTCCCCGCAGGACTAGTCTCCTCTGCCTCTTGCCCTGTGAGGAGCTTGTTCTCCCTGTTGCCAAAGCGAGCCTTTCACACAGTCCCTCCCCTGCAGGAGTTCAATTCCTTGTTTCCTACAGCATTTGCCCTCGCTGCGCACACTTCACTGTTCAGATTTCTAGTTGCCAGGGAGCCTGGAGCTGGCTTTAGTTAAATGTGCCCCTCTGGGTAGAGCCACCACTGCCCACAGCCAACCACGGCCAGCCTGCTGGTCGGTGGGGAACCACCTCACCTACTTTCCTGCTGGTCTGTGCTATCTCTGGGCTGTGCTCCCCTGTGTCCAGATGCTTAGGGACCTGAAAATGTCTTGCGCTTCCTATCTTGTCCTCCAGCTGCTCTGGTACTCAAGAACACCATCAGCACTGCTCTCTACTCTGTCGCCATCTTTCCCCTCTCCTCCTTTCTTCTTATCCTTCTTATTATTAGTATTATTAACTTCAATTTGGACTTTTGTCTATCAATATCAGTTCAAAAGCACAGTGGTTTCCACATGGGGAAGTTGTAATTCATATTAATTTTGTGGATTATTAGCAATTACTGGTATTGTTTAATCAATGGGAAATTGTCTTTTTGTCAATAAAGTTTGCAAGCCCAACAATTCCCTCTGAAATAGAAGTACAATATGTGTTCCTAGAATAATGGTCTCTTAAATCTTCTGACGCTATCAGCATAAATCACTAGTGGCAAACACAAGGCCCCTGAGCCAAATCCAGCCCATCACTTTGTTTTATCTGGCTGGGAACCTTCAGCTCAGCACCTTGTTTCTACCTGACTCACTTAACTGTTAAGGAGTAGTTACATTTATACAGTCCTAAAATTACATTTGATCCTTTGAAGGCAACTGTGAGGTTGATGTGTCCCCTGGTGAAAATGAGTTTGACACCCTGTGCTCCCTGTTATAGTCCCATCACAGTCCACAGTGGTCCAGCAAGGAAATCACTTACTGTGTATCCTTTGTGTATGAGCTTGCTCTGGCAGACAGGAAAAAGAAAGAAAGGGAGTCAACTGCATGAGATTATGGCAGTTATTGATAGAGTAGAATACACACACATTTGGGGTGATGAAGAGAAAACTGCCTCAGCAGTTTTAGAAAGATTTTTACCCTCAGTCTGGCAAGCAGATGAGGAACAGTAGCCCCAGAGTTATGAGGCCTGAAAAAAGATGGATGAAGCAGCATAAGAAATCAAAGGATATTTTACACGTAGGAAGAAAATAAATGAAAATGATGAACTGCTATTCAAAGGAAGCAAACTGATTATTCCAGTTTCCACAAGAAAGGAGGTGTTGTATGTTGTCCATCAGGGTGAGCAGGATGTTGGAAGGTGAGAGGAAGACTACATGTGATCATCTTACTTTCTTATTCTAGCCCTTGAAAAAAAGTATTGGATGTTGGAAACAATTTAAAATTAATTTCTTTAGCACAATGAAACTTTTTGGAAGTTACGTATTTTTTCTTTTATAATTTATAAGTAATATATTCCAAAAGTATTAAGGATGCAGTAATGTATATGCAAAGTTTATGAAATAATAGTAAAAGGAACCACCCATGTACCTACTAAATGACTTAAACGATAGAACTTGATCTATTGAATATACATTTGAAGCCCGTGGGTTTTGTTCCATGATGACATTCCCCCTTTATCCTGCCAGGAGATGATAGCCACTTTGTTCATTTTGCCTTAACCATGTAGTTGATTTTCTTTATTTCTCTATCAACTTGTAAATGTATAAATAAGCAACATGTCATTCAATGTCTCCTCCTTTTAATGTTTTTATAAATAAAATCAAACTATATATTGAGTTTTCTATTCTCATTCAAATGTATGGTTTTGAGATCTATACATGTACAGTATGTGCTGTTGCATGATATACGAGAATTTACTCAGTAAATGTTTGGAAGCTGGTTGGTTGGTTTGCAATGTTGCTATTAGAAATAAGAACACATTCTAATGCAATAATCTATAGTATGTACATGGCCAAATTTATTACATAATAAAACTATTTTTGTGCAAAGATTTTTATTTATTTATTATTTTTTGTTGCAGCATTCCCTTTATTTATTATTATTATTATTGATTTAATTTAATTGTTGTATTACATCCATCCTCTTTTTACTCCCCTCTGTTCCCTTCCCCTCCCACATACTCCCCACCCAAAGTCAATCCCACTTGTTGTTCAGGTCCATGGTTATTCCATGTTGGTTCCTTGACTAAACTGCTCCTCCCCTTCTTTGTCTCCTTCTCCCCCCTCTCTCCTCCCCCCTCCCCTCTGCCTACTGAAAGTCTATTCATTGTATTCATGTATCAGGTTCTGTTTTGTTTGTTTGTTTTGTTCATTATTGTTCTGTAACATGTAAGATCATATGGTATTTGTCTTGCAGAATGGCAATCATCACAATCAGAATGGCAGAAGAATAAGTGGAGCTACACCAATCTCCTCCCAACACCAAACTGGAATTACAAATTAATTAGGGAGAAATCATCCAGAATAACCAACAGAACAACAACTGGAGAGACGAGTTATTGCCATGGACAGAACAGAAGAATCAAGTCATCACAACGTGACTGGTAGGAAGTGCAGAACCACAATAGGCTGGCAGGGCTTCCACGGGCGGCAGTTGAAGAGACAGAGAAACATCTCAGCAGCCAGGGATTCCACCTGAGAAGGATGAGATCTAAACCCCCAAATGGGCTTTCCAGCCTACAGCAACAAAGCTGAGAGTAAAATAACACCCAGCTGTGAAAAGCAAAAAGCCACCAGGTTTAGCTGATTTGACAGAGAGACCGAGTTCTAAAAGGGACCATGCAAGAAAATACAGTGGCACTCACCTACCCGGAGCTCCAGCAGAGGGAGGGCAGAGTCGACTAGAGAAGCTTGGGGAAAGTTTGGGTCAGTGGCTTTAGGGGGAGTGTTGAGGAAGCAGCCCATGGGTCCAGTGCTGACCCAATCTCCCATACAGCCAGCAGACCACTCTTCTCCAAAGCTCAGGAGCCTGAGGGGAAGCCACAACCCCACCCATAGGAATTTATCGACCCCACCCAGCAGTGCCTAAACCTGACCTCAGATCACAGGCTGATTGGATTAACAACTAAAGGAGAAAGACAAAGACAGTGGATCTCTGGTAGTCTCCAACTGGCGGACTAGGCCCAGACTGGGACACAAGGTCACCAAGCATAGATCCAGGAAGTAAAAAAGTGCATCTATACACCACAGAAGGTCACACCACTAAGACAGTAAGTCAATGCAGACCAATACAAGAAGCAGAAACAAACAAGAGTCACCTAAAATGGGAGACAAATAAATAAACCCTCAGCAAATGGAAATGAGGAATCCCCAGGAAGAGTGCAAAATGAAATAGAGGCAAGCATATTCTCAGACATGGAATTCAAAATAATGATGATAGAAAAGCTCAAGGAGCTCAGAGAGTTCAAAGAAAACTACAAACAACTCCAAGGGAACTACAAAGAACTCCAAGAAAGCTACAAGGAACTTACTGAGAACTAAATAAGCATTAAAAAGGACATAGAAACCATCAATAAGAGCCAGGAGGAAATGAAGAATACCATTTCTGAATTGAAGAACACAGTAGAAGGAATCAAAAGCAGGCTAGAGAATGCAGAGGACAGGATCAGCAAGCTGGAGGTCACTGTAGAAAAAAAATTCCCATACAGTGCAACAAAATGAAAAAAGACTGACAAAGAATGAAGAGATTTTAAGAGAGCTGCAGGACAATATGAAACGTAATAACATCCATATCATAGGGATACCAAAAGGCGAAAAGGAGAAGCAAGGGATAGAAAACCTGTTTGAAAAAGTAATGCCAGAAAACTTCCCTACACTTCAAGAGAGAAAATGTCATGCAAACTCAGGAAGCGCAGAGGGTCCCAAGCAAACAGGCCCACTCCAAGACACATCATAATGAAAATGGCAAGTTTCAAAGATAAAAAAAGAATCCTAAAAGCAGCAAGAGAGAAACAGCTAATAACGTACAAGGGGGCTCCCATAAAGTTATCAGTTGATTTCTCAACAGAAACACAAGCCAGAAGGGAATGGCAAAAAATATTTCACGCAATGAAACACAAAGACCTGCAACCCAGTCAGGCTGTTATTCAAACTGGAAGGTGAAATAAGGAGTTTCCCAGACAAAAGAAATCTGAAAGAAGACATCTCTACGAAACCAACATTGCAAGAGATGCTAAAGAGTCTGCTTTAATAAGATGAAGAAACAGAGAAAGACAGGAACACAGGTACAAAGGTAAATAGATTAAATGCACCGATCAAAAAATACAGGGCAGCTGAATAGATAAGAACCAACTTTAACTTATGAATGCTTTAAAGTGATCTTGTTATAAATAAGTTTAACTAAATAAGATACAATTTCATATATTACTTGTATCTGCATTACTGCAGGTTAAGTTTTCTTAGATTGGAATCATTTCACATTATGGGAAAATCAGGTTACTTGCGATAACTCAAAAAAATCAAATGCAGTTAAGGAAGAAGAAAAAAGTAAGAAAATGTGGATGTATATTACATAGAAGACATGTTATCTTTCTTATTCATTGTTATATAATATGTGCTTACATATTGGTGTGTAATATATAGATTTTGTTAGCAATTTATGTTTTAAATAGCAACCAACTGGTCATGGGTGTGTTGTGAAATCAGTCAATCTTTAGGTTAGAAAAGATGCTGAAAGTGAAGACCAATTTGGATGGAAGTTGCAAACTATTAAACTGTATTATTTGTGTACATAAACAATATATATTCTCATATTAGCATGTCAATTAGATGAGATTACTTTCAACTAAATCTTGTAAATATTCATTTCCTGTTTTGAAGGCCCCCAAATTGGGGATGCTTGGGAAAAGGAATGAATGCTATAGTAAACTTGATTATTGAAATGTGAACATACCTAATCTCTACCTCAACAGACTCTTAAATAGTTCAAGGGTTAGTTGAGAACCACATAAGAAGTCAATCACAAGGTCAAAAAATAGCTAGAATACTAGGCTACAAAATTATTTAAATCCTAGGGATTTTTATTTTTTACCTCAACTGAGTAGATATAATAATTTCTCCTCTGGGGATCGGCTGAGCACTGCAAGTGCCATTATTTCTGAAGGCTTCAACTTGTAAAACAAATGTGGAGCAAAAACAGAGGATATTGAAAGAAGTACAACCTTTGCATACATACATACATACATACATAAATCTACTATTTAAGATAAAAAACTCCAAAAAGAATAAGTTGTAGTTCCAGTAGCTTAAAATAAAGTTGTGTTGTATTATTGGAGTGGGAGGGATCTGACTCAAAAACCAAATTTATTTTTTAATACTGGTTTGGCACTGTCTCTAGGACAACTTTCATAAAAGCGAGTTCTGCAATACACCATTTCTGTGATATATTTCACAAAAATGGCATTTCAAAGTAAAATAAGTATTAAAGAAAAAATTGTTTAATTTTGCTACAATATATCTAAAATACTATCATTTAACATGTAATAATTATGGAAGCTATTGGCATATTTTAAATTTTTTGTAACTCTTCAAAATCCAGTATATACTTTAAATATGTGTAAAAATATGTATGGGTGTAAATGTATTTTTGCATGTGTTTGGTAATATTGCAATTCCTATTACTTAAAAGAGTAATTCTTGAAACAAATTAATTAATGTAGGTATTTTGGAATAATGAAAATAAAACTGTATTAATATGATTTGAGAATCTGACAGAAGATAGTAATTAAATGGTGAGTTGTCTGGGTTTTAAAGGAAAAAAAAAAGAGTACACATTGATGGTTATAGAATAGATGGGGATGTTAAGAAGAACAAAGGAAATAGAGAAGCCAAAGAATTTATATACATGACTCATGGACATGAAGTAAGGGGGGCATTGCTGTTGGAAATGGAGCACTGGGTGGAGGTGAGCAAAGGGGGTAAAATTGGGACAACGTAATAGCAAAATAAGTAAAGTATATTAAACAAATAATCATGGCAATCATCAACAAATCAACAAACAAGTGTTGGCGAGGATATGGGGAAAAGGGAACTCTGGTGCACTGTTGGTGGGAATGCAGGCTGGTGTAGCCACTATGGAAAACAATATGCAGTTTCCTTCAAAAACTGAAAATGGACTGCCTTTTGATCTAGCAATCCCACTACTAGGACTATACCCGAAGAACCCTGAAACACCAATTCATAAGAACCTATGTACCCCTATGTTCATAGCAGCGCTATTTATAAGAGCGAAGTGCCCATCAGTGGATAATTGGATCAAAAAACTTTGGTACATTTACACAGTGGAATACTACACAGCAGAAAGAAAGAAGGAACTTCTATCCTTTGAAGCAACATGGATGGAACTGGAAAGTATTATGCTTAGTAAAATAAGCCAGTCAGTGTGCAATGATTTTTAAATCAAATTTTTTACCCCACCGCACTGGCACTTTGTTCTCCTTCCCTGAAAAATTCTGGTATTCTATTTTCCTAATATACACCAATAACTATTCTCCAATATGGTCTTCACTTATACCTACCTGGTTATTAATAAAATTGAACATTTCCTTACAAGCTTATTCAATATTTATATTTTGTTTGTTAATGTTGCTAATGTTTTGATGGGATGTTTCCCTTTTACTTGCATTTTTAATCAAGTATTTTATATATTTTGGATGTTACAAGTTATAACATTTTTTAGATTTCAACTTACTTTTTTACTTCATATTTTAATTCTTTGTGCATAGAGACATCCTTGATTTTAAGGTAATTAAACTTATCAAATGCTTTTTACATTATTTGTATCTGGTGATTTGTTCAAAAGAAATTTTAAAATACACCATTAGATAAACATATCCTCTAATAATAACTTCTAAAATTTTGAAGTCTTTCCTGTCACATTAAATTTTTAAGTAGTGGTATTTGCATAGCATTATAAACATAATGCCACTGATTGTACATATAATGATGATTAAAGTGGTGAATTTTATGTTAGATAAGTCACTGTTTGAGAAGATTCAGAATTCTTCATTTCTACTTAAGAACCTAATCAAATTTTCTGAAAAAATAATAGAGACAATTATGAAATAAATTGAATTTTACCTATTTTCTTGTTTTTGGTGCAGATATTAATTGCAGTCAATCTCACTAAAACAGGAATTTTTGAAAATGGGGAGATAAATGAATACAGGCTTTTCCTTAAACTGCTCATAAAACTATTCCAGATTGAGGAAAATCTCCCAAAATTAAATTATTTAACAAGTATCATAGCAATAACTCCAATGCAGGTTTTGTTCCTATTCTATGTAAGGAATACACATTTTTGACTAATTCATTGTGTATTCCTGGGAAAGAAGAATGCAATATTGATGGAGTTTCTAGCTCAGGCAAGACACACCTCTGACTTCCTTTCCAAACTTCTTATTTAATCCACCTACCACCATTTTACAAAGAACCTAAGATTTAGAGATTAAACAATTTATGCACATCATTTTGCCAGTCTAGAAGAGGGCAGAAAATTGAACTCAAACTTGTCTTATTTCCAAACTTATGCTGTTTTTATTTTATTCTCCAGTATCTCTGAAAGGTTTGTAAAAGTGGGAAGGGTAATTGGCATTTGTTAAATGTGACAGATGCTTCACTAATCTTATTGAATATTCACAACCATTCTACTAGAAAACTGGTATTAATCAATTAGTGATAAGAAACCAAGGTCCTGTAAGTTAATTGTCCAAGTGTATGTCAGTGCCAGAATTTTAATCATTCTTTGTCTGACTTTAAATCCTTAGCAAAATAATGTATTATTATATTAATTTCCCTTTTTTTTTTTTTTTTTCGGTATGGAGCTTACTTCACCACATCTCTTTATAGTCAAATTTTTTTTCTTCCTCTTGCCTTGGGATAACATCTCTTAAAATGAGGACAGTAGAATAGCTGCATTGGGTTCACCTGAGACCTTGTTACAATTCTCAATCCCCACATAGGACCAACTGAATAAAACACTCCATTGGTAGAACCCAGAAATCAGTGCTTAATCAAGCTCACAGGTGATTCTGAAACATAATACAGCTTGTGGACCACAGAAGACAAGATGGTTCATTATATGCTAATCAAAGCGAAGTTACTTCTAAACAAACCGCCTTCCTGGCTTTTGATTTCAGAAGCCTCTATTCTGTTATAATAGAAATCTTCTCAACTCTAGGACACACATGAAGGTCTGAGGTACTGCCAGCAGTGGAAACCCATGACTCTGCTCGAGAAAGAAGTGAAGAATCCCTTTTTGGTTCATAATGACTAAAGAGTTTAACTTCACTTCCCAGGCTCTACAAAGACACCAAATGTATCAAAGTGGAAGGGCTACTGACCCATTCAGACATAACCAGTGATGACTATCATCCTGAGGGATCTCTCCAAAGGAAAAGATCAAGATGTAGGCAGAGGGTAAGAGAGACTCCTCAGAAAAGAACATCAATAAACTTGAAAGTGGTGTGGGATTTAATTGGAATTAAATAATGTAATATAGCATAAAAAGGTTTACACTTCAACTTTCAAAAGCTTATAGAAAGATGCTTTTTGGAACAAAGATAAAATGTTTTATATTAGAAATAACCATGCATATGCATAATTTAAAAACCTAGATTTCCCAAATAATATTCTATATGACAGGTTTGGGGCAAACATTTTGTAGAGCAGGTATCTGGGGTGAAAAGTACCAAAGCTTTCCCAAATAGCATAACTTTGGTAACTATCAGACTCACTGTCCATTCAATTTTTTTTTAATTTTACTGTTGTATTATTATATCCATCCCCATTTTGCTCCCCTCTGTCCCCCTCCCCACCCACACATTCCCCCCAAAGTCAATCCCACCTGTTGTCCATGTCCATGGTTCCTTTATCCTAGGTTCTTGTCTAAGCTGCTCCACTTTCTTGCCTCTGCCTCCCCCCTCCCCCTAACCCCTTTCCCCCCTGACCACTGAAGGCCTATTCACTGTATTCATATATTTGGTTCTGTTTTGCTTGTTGTTAGTTTTATTCATTATTGTCCCATAATGGGTGAGATCATATGATATTTGTCCTTCACTGACTGGCTTAGTTCACTAAGCATAATACTCTCCAGTTCCAATCATGTTGTTGCAAAGGGTACAAGTTCCTTCTTCCTTTCTGCTATATAGAATTCCATTGTGTAAATATACCAAAGTTTTTTTGATCCAATCATCCACTGATGGGCACTTAGGCTGTTTCCAGCACTTGGCTATTGTAAATAGTGCCGCTATGAACATAGGTGTACATAGGTTCTTATGAATTGGTGTTTCAGGACTCTTTGGGTATAGTCCAAGTAGTGGAATTGCTGGATCAAAAGGCAGTTCCATTTTTAATTTTTTAAGGAAACCCCATACTGTTTTCCACAGTGGCTGCACCAGCCTGCATTCCCACCAACAGTGTATGAGGGTTCCCTTTGCCCTGCATCCTCGCCAATACTTGTTGTTTGTTGATTTGCTGATGATTGCCATTCTGACAGGTGTGAGGTGGTATCTTATTGTGGTTTTAATTTGCATCTCTCTGATGACTAGTGATGTTGAGCATTCTTTCATATGCCTCTGGGCCTTTCGTATATCTTCCTCAGTGAGTTGTCTGTTCAGGTCCTTTGCCCATTTTTAATTGGGCTGTCTGTCTCCCTGGTGTTCAGTAGCATTAGTTCTTTATATATTTTGGAGATCAGACCCTTGTCTGAGGTATCATTGGCAATTATGTTTTCCCATACAGTTGGTTCCCTTTGAATGTTGCTGATATTTTCTTTAACTGAACAGAAACTTTTCAATTTGATGTAGTCCCATTTGTTGATTCGTTCTTTTATTTCCTTTGCCCTTGGTGAAGTATCAGTAAACATATTTTTGCGTAGGATATCCAAAAGTTTACTGCCTATATTTTTTTCCAGGACCTTTATGGTGGCACTGCTTATGTTTAAATCCTTTATCCATCTTGATTTTATTTTGGTGTATGGTGTAAGTTGGTGGTCTAGTTTTATCTTTTTGCATGTTGCTGTCCAGTTCTCCCAACACCATTTGTTGAAGAGACTGTTTTTATTCCATTGGATGTTCCTTTGCCCTTTGTCAAATATTAGTTGACCATAAAGTCCTGGGTTAATTTCTGGTCTCTCTATTCTGTTCCATTGATCTATATGTCTGTTCTTACACCAGTACCAAATAGTTTTGATGACAGTAGCCTTGTAGTATTGTTTGAAGTTCGGTATTGTGATTCCTCCTACCTTGTTCTTCTTTCTCAAGATGGCTGTGTGTGTGTGTGTTTCTCCTCTGATGGCTATAGCTAGAACTTCCAAGACAATGTTGAATAGAAGTGGAAAAAGTGGACAGCTTTGTCTCGTTCCTGATCTTAGGGGGAAAGCTTTCAGTTTTTGTCCATTAAGTATGATGTTGGCTTCAGGTTTTTCATAGATGGCCTTTATGATGTTGAGGTATGCTCCCTCTATTCCCATTTTGCTGAAGGTTTTTATCATAAATGGTTACTGCACTTTATGAAATGCTTTTACAGCATCTATTGATATAACCATATGGTTTTTATATTTCAATTTGTTGATGTGGTGTATTACATTTATTGATTTACGAAAGTTGTACCACCCTTGCATCCCTGGGATGAAGCCCACTTGATCATGGTGTATGATCTTTGTAATATACTGCTGAATCTGATTGGCCAATATTTTGTTGAGAATTTTAGCATCTATGTTCATTAGAGATATTGTCCTGTAGCTTTCTTTCTTAGTTGTGTCTTGTCCTTTCCATTCAACTTAATTCCCCCAAGTAATACTGATAATAATAACTTATAATAGTAATAATGGTTCAAATTATAGGGAATTTTCTATGTGTCAGGCATTATTTTCAGTGTTTTACATTTATTAAAATGCTTCATTTTTACAACTAAGTTATATATTATTAGGTAGCAAAGCATATTTTTTCTTATCAAAACCAAACAGAAATATTTGTGAGTAGTTTAAAAATGTAAGACCTGGCTGGTGGCACAGTGGATAACGTGCCAGCCTGTGAACCCAAAGGTCGTTGGTTCAATTCCCAGCCAGGGTACATAACCAGATTTCAAGCCAGGTCTCAATCCAGGTCCTTAGCTGGAAACAGATGAAGGACAACCATACATTGTTGTCTCTCTCCCTCTCTGACTCTCTCCATTCCCCTTTCTCCAGAAAATAATAAATAAAAGCTTTTAAAAAAATAAAAATGCACACAAGTAATATTTTAAGAATAAGTGTTTCCATATTCTGAGTCATTTACTTATTCTATTAGCCTATAACCCATATTAACACCTAGGAAATAATTAAAATCCAAACACACGTATGAAAATAAGTATATATTTAAACTTTAGGAATTAGTATCAATAGTAGACTTTTTTGAGTGTAGCTCAAAATGTAAGTAAAGATATTCACACTTTTAACCAAGACTGGAGTTAGGACAGAGCTGGTTGGTAAAAAGTGGAAGATTCAGTGCCCTTAGGTCTCTAGTATCAAACATGACCTTGTCTCTAGCAAAGATCCTAACTCACTAGTCCGACCTAGTGATTATGACTTACAGAGTCACCAGTGTTTCCTAAACCAAGGGTAGAGGAAATTGGTATGATAAATAATTTCCTTTTTGGATTTGTTAGTTTCTTTGTATTTAATACACAATTGTAAAAGTCATTTAGTTATTCACTTAATAATCAACTTTACATAAATAGATTAAAATCTCTTAAAATAGAAATTATTCTGGGAAATGCAAATGGATAGCTAATGTGATTATAAACCATATTAATTAAACACAATAATTTGAAATAAGCCTTGAGTCTTCACTAAATTTTCTGTGATCATAAAGCTTACACTAAAGAAAGAAATCTAGGAAAAAGGGATGAACAGAGTGTGTTGGTCAATGAGAATAGAATTTCAGCTTTGCAACACGAAGGACATTCTGGAGATTTGGTTGCACTACAATTTGTATATATATTGAACACTACAGAAGTGTGCATTAAATAATGGTTAAGATGATAAATTTTAGGATATATGTATTTTACCACCATTTTTAAAGAGAAAAAAATTGAAAAATGCCTTTTACTTGCATTGCTAATAGGAGCTAACTTTTTCCAACTTGAAAGAGAAACAAATAAAACTGAAGTGAAAGAGGAGAACAAAAGTGGGAAAATGAAATCAACACTTGTTGACTAGTCACAACTTGCTATGGTAGGTATTATTAGCCACTCATTTTTATATATAAATTTAAAGTTAAAACATTTGTCTAGTCTAACATAATTAGTAAGTGTTATGCAAATAGAGTTTGGAGAGGATACAAGCCCTATCCCTTAGACTAAAGTAGTTTTCAAACCATCACACCAAATGCAATTCTACCAGACTGCTAAAGGCTTACATCAAATAGGTGCTCAAAAAGAAAATGATTATTACTTGGTTGAAAATTAAATAAATTTAAAATAGCATGATCTTACAGACACTAATTATAAATCTCATAAAGTTAAAATCTGTTAAGAGTTTAGATATACATATAATCATCATCCCCTTAGTCTTCAGGTTAACAATTTAATTCAGTTCATCCTAAAGAAATACATACTCCACACCAAGAGGTAAGAAATACATCATCATAAATTCAAACCCTCAGTTTAGTATTAAATGATAACTGAGATGATAAATTTAAAAGGAAAGATGGGTATTTTCAGTGAAAACTGTTTTCATCTCAACATAGGGACACTTAACCATTGTAGATAAGAGGACAGACAATTGTGTTAATGCCTGTGATGGAATAAGTGAGAAGAAAAATATCAGGGAGGGTGATGATAGAGATATAGATGCAGGTATATAGAGATAGTTATCCATCTCCATCCTCTAGCTGTATACATCCTTTACCGTGTTCCCTGTAGGAGCTGAGCCAAAGCCTAGCCAATAGGAGCAATAACGAGTTATTGCTATCTTTTAATGTTTTCCAAAGGGAGAATGGTGAACAATAGGGAAATTTTAAATTGAGCTAAAATTGCAAAGAAGAAGCCAGTCTTTATCCTGACTAAGAATGGAGCTAAGGAAACAGACATGTGACTAATGAAGTGAAGATTTAACTTACTCATGAAACTCAGGATAGTTTGATTTTCTTAAAATAGTGACTTGTGCCTTAACTACACTGAATGACCATAGGCCAAACTTTAAGAGCAATAGTGTTCAGCTGGGTGATATAAATGTTTCTATGACATGCAATTCTAGTCATGGGTTACTGACAATATTTGCCAATTATATCATTATTCAAAAATACAAGTCCATTAATATCTAACTTGATTGGCAAGGATGTATTCACAGTTCAGTTGTGTGGGGACCAGATGCACCCACTAGAGAGTGTAATGTACATGAACCTTAAGGGAAAATGTTATAAAACTTTTATTGCAAATACTTTCTCAGGAAGAATGACCTAGAAGCCACACATTTGTTCACATTCCAGTAAAAAAAAAATGAACTTCTTAATAACAGTCAAGTTTCACTTATAAGAAAGTTTTTTTATTATTAATATACCTGCTCTAACCATTGCATTGCAAGTGATTTCTATTTGGAATGCAATATATGTATGTTATTATCATATTATATATAATAATACATAACAATAAATATACTAATTATATATAGTATTAACTATAAAATATATACTTTAATTATTAAAAGTGTAGATAAAAATACTGGTAATGCAAATACATACACATGGGTTTAAAAAAATTAAAGTTAAGGAGGAAAAAAACCTGTACTCAGAAAACTACAGAACAATGAAGAAAGAAATCAAGGAAGATACAAATAAATGGAAGCATATACCATGTTCGTGGATGGGAAGAATTAACACCATTAAAATGTCCATACTACCCAAAGCAATCTACATATTCAATGCAATCCCAATTAAAATACCAATGACAGACTTCACAGAAATAGAAAAAATACTTCAAAAAGTTATATGGAGCCAAAAACGCCCAACAATAGCCACAGCAATCTTGAGAAAGAAGAACAAGGTAGGAGGAATCACAATCCCAGACTTCAAACAATACTACAAGGCTACTGTCATCAAAACAGCCTGGTAATGGCATAAGAATAGACATATAGATCAATGGAACAGAATAGAGAGCCCAGAAATTAAACCAGGACTCTATG
Organism: Noctilio leporinus; assembly: GCA_004026585.1. Taxonomy (NCBI): domain Eukaryota; kingdom Metazoa; phylum Chordata; class Mammalia; order Chiroptera; family Noctilionidae; genus Noctilio; species Noctilio leporinus. Next base: position 18,852 of record PVIW01005383.1, read on the forward strand.
GTCAACTAATATTTGACAAAGGGGGAAGGAATATCAAATGGAGTAAAATCAGTCTCTTCAACCAATGGTGTTGGGAGAATTGGTCAGCAATATGCAAAAAGATAAAACTAGACAGTATGGGAAAACATAATTGCCAATGATACCTCAGACAAGGGTCTGATCTCCAAAATATATAAAGAACTAATGTGACTCAACACCAGGGAGACAGACAGCCCAATTAAAAAATGGGCAAAGGACCTGAACAGACAACTCACTGAGGAAGATATATAAAGGGCCCAGAGGCATATGAAAGAATGCTCAACATTGCTAGTCATCAGAGAGATGCAAATTAAAACTGCATCAAGATACCACCTCACACCTGTCAGAATGGCAATCATCAGCAAATCAACAAACAACAAGTGTTGGCGAGGATGCGGGGCAAAGGGAACCCTCATACACTGTTGGTGGGAATGCAGGCTGGTGCAGCCACTGTGGAAAACAGTATGGGGATT
>PVIW01005383.1:19442-58518 GCA_004026585.1 Noctilio leporinus
TTGATCCAGCAATTCCACTACTTGGACTATACCCAAAGAATCCTGAAACACCAATTCATAAGAACCTATGCACACCTATGTTCATAGCGGCACTATTTACAATAGCCAAGTGCTGGAAACAGCCTAAGTGCCCATCAGTGGATGATTGGATCAAAAAACTTTGGTACATTTACACAATGGAATTCTATATAGCAGAAAGGAAGAAGGAACTTGTACCCTTTGCAACAACATGATTGGAACTGGAGAGTATTATGCTTAGTGAAAGAAGCCAGTCAGTGAAGGACAAATATCATATGTTCTCACCCATTACAGGACAATAATGAACAAAACTAACAACAAGCAAAACAGAACCAAATATATGAATACAGTGAATAGGCCTTCAGTTGTCAGGGATAAAGGGGTTGGGGGAAAGGGTGAGACAGAGGCAATGAAGGGTAGCAGTTTAGACAAGAACCTAGTATAAAGGAACCATGGACATGGACAACAGGTGGGATTGACTTTGGGGAGAATGGGTGGGTGGGGAGGGGGACAGAGGGGAGCAAAAAGAGGATGGATGTAATACAACAACAATAAAATTTAAAAAATATTAAAGTTAAACTAACAGTAGTTAAACACTAAGACTAGAAGAAATAAAATCACAATTTTGAATGAAATTGAATGTAAATTTATAATAATGTCCTTAAAATTTAATCTGGCCCTTGAATCTACATTGCAAATGTGATTTGGAAAGGGAAAAGATAGTGTATATTTAGAAATGTGTGTATGTGCATATTTATTTTAAAAATATAGAAAAAATATATTGCTATATGTGAATTTATAATAGAGTACAGAATATCTCATTGTTAATAAATTAGTAATAGCAAATGCAATTATTTATTTCAGTTAAGGTTCCAGAAGAAACATGACACACTCTAAAGAGATGGTGAAAGAGAATATGCTGACAGGACTTTTCATGAAGCTAGAAGATGGGGTGGGAAATGAAGTAGAGTACTACAAAGCAATCTTGGAGCTAGCAACAGTAGGAGGCTATTGCCACTCTTGGGCCTGAAGTAGTGAGGGAGGACCAGATAACTGACACAACAGGACCTATACGTATAGAGGCGGAAATGCAAAAAACAAACAAAAAACAAAAACTGCAGACATTGGTAGAGAACAAATAGAAAAAGTCAATGCCAAATTGCTTCCTTGCAAGGAGAAAGGAAAGGTGAAGCCACACATTCTCCAACCTACCTTTGACTGGTACTTCCCAACGGCCAGCCGAAAGTTAACAAGGAGCCTTAAGGCAGTACATGGGGCTCAGCCTCAGGAACAAAGCAGGGTGAAGGGCAGATGATAAATCGGGAGGGAAAAATAATAATGTTCAGCATAAATGTATGTAGTGGTTTTGTTGATGACAAAATGGAATCAGGTATTAGACCAGTGGAGTCAGACCACACCTTGGTTCAGCAACCTCAGTATTTGAGTTCTAGCTAAGAAAGAATTCAGATCCAAGACACAAACTATAAGAGAAAATTTATTTAGAAAGTCATAGAGGTAGAAGAATTGAGCCATGGTAGAGATAGGCTCAGAAAACAAGTTACAGGGGCAAAAGTAGGGTCCTTGGAGCTTAAGAAAAAGAGAGGCAAGGAAAACACACCTAGAGGAAAGGGGTGAGGTAAGACACAGGTGTTCACAGCAGCACCATTTACAACAGCCAAGTACTAGAAATAGTCTAAGTGCTCATCAGTAAATGAGCAGAACAAAAAGCCGATACATTTACACAATGGAATATCACACCACAGAAAGAAAGAATGAACTCCTACCTTTTGCAATAGCATGGATGTAACTGGAAACTAGCATGCTAAGTGAAATAAGCTAGTTGGTGAGAGACAAATACCATATGATCTCACCTTTAAGAGGACTCTAATGGACAAAATAAGCTAACAAGTAGAACAGAACCAGAGTCATGGAAACATGGAACAGACTGACAGCAACCAGAGGAGAGTGGGGAGGGGACTAATGGTGGAAAGAAGGTGAAGGGACCAGAGAACCCAAATGAATAATGCATAGGCCTGGACAACAGTGTGTGAATTGATTGTGGATGCAGGGGATGGGCTGGGTGAGAAAGGCAAAGGGGAAAAAAACTGGAACAACTGTCATAGAATAACAATAAATAGTTTCTTAAAGATGAAAGAACCAAACTGGGTCCCCCATCCTGAGGGTTTTTATCTGAAGGTCCCAGGGGAGGATCTCAATAGAATATTCATCAGTTCATCAATTTTTCAGGTGTGTCTCCCAGTGCCGTGATCTTCACTAATTGGTTGGTGCCAGGGCAAGGTGTCCTTAGTCAACACAGCTGGTCCTGACATCAATCATGGCCTGGCTCAGCCTGGTTTTGCTGCTCTTCTGGGCCTGGAGCTAAAACACAGCTGAAGCCTACATATCATCCCCAGGGATTATTACTTAAGGGTTGTGCAAGAACTTGTAGTTTTGCCCATTGCTGGGTACCTGAGGTCTCCAGCCCAGTGACACTCTGCACCTGGCCTATTGTTCCCACCCTGTTCATGCCTATCTAACTGCCTAATATAGTTTTAGATTTTCAACAACCATTCACACAAGCCTGTTTAACTCAAACAGCCATTAAAGGTGAACAGAAATAAAGAAATTTGAAGTTCAAGATTTTTAGAGTTTCTCAACATTGCCCATTTGTAAGCATATGAACAACAACAAAAAAAAGTGCATACAAGTTCAGTAACTGAAAATAGCCTTCCTGGGTAATCTGATCATAAATTCCCAACTGGGCAAGTCATGATGGGTTATCACACCACAGGCCTATGCCTTCTTTAGTAAAATATTTTCAAGCAAGCATTGTCCATTGTTCTAATACATCTAGGTTCACACACATTGAAATACCCAAAGTAATTTTCTTTTTCAGACTACCCTCAAGGGAGCAAATAATCTTGTTAACTGTCCTCCACCTTTCTTTTTCCTACCTTCCTGTATTCTTTCTTACCTTCACTCAGTTTCAAATATATAAAAGAAACTGCAGCATTGTCATTCTTCAGAGCATTTGTGATCTTGCTTCGCAGTATGTCATCAGTTTGGCTCAAATAAACTCATAAAAATTCTTTATAGGTTTAGATGTTTCTTACATCAATATGTGTAATAGAGCCAGTAATTAAACTGTTTTCTAATTCCATTCTCACTATTTTTTCAGACTACTTGGAAAAATATTGATGTAAGAACATCTAAATAGCTTAGAGGTTATTTGGAATACTTACTCTTCTTTCATGTTGGATCTTGAATATAATCATGTAAAACTAGAGTATGTAATGAAGATACATAGTTCAAATAAACTTTCACTAGTCATGCCCATTTTTTCAATGGTTTAGAAGAATCATATAGATACTAGAAGTTCTGTGTTAGTCTTTTAAGAGGCTCATTAACAAAGTACCTGTTGGAACACACAGTAAAGAACACAGCAAGAAGTCTAAGACCTTAAGACACTTCTACAAGGAAGAAGTTGCACTGGAATGGTAAAACCCACATTTTGTTGTGTTAATAGGAAATAACTGAAGAAATTTATAGGAGACCTCAAAACCAGAGAAAAACTTTCTATTTATGCAAAATGAGAATTCTGGCTATCCTCTTGTGCTCTTATATGGTTTAGAAATCTTTTAATTCAAAAGATGTCACACTATCCAAAGAAAGAAGCCAAAATTAACAGATTAATGTAAATCAAAATCATAAGCACTGTTAAAATTAGGCTGTGCTGCATATGTTTTTAGAATAGCATTATTAGCACAGAGTTCAAATAAAACAAATTTTTCAAAAAAAGTTCTAATTTGTTTTGTCAGAGTATAGTATGCATGATATATAATGCATGCATTTTAGATGTGCATTTGAAGCATGGTGTGAGAGAGAAATCTGAGGCACATTGACAAAGCTTGAGAGCTTGAATGATAAACCAAAGCCCATTCATAAATAATAGGAAACAAGAATCACTCCCCCTTGCCATATATTCTAGAGCTGAAGACCATTGAGTAAATCTCTTTGGGGACAGTTCTGCAGGCATCTGCAACCTTAGAAACACTGAGTAGTATATACATTGCATTAACTGAGGTAGAGAATGGCTGTTGTTTAACTGTACAAGCTGCAAGCCAAAAAGGTGCTATATCATTCACATGATTTGTAATAAATCTTTTGTATTCTTTCCTGACAATAATTTATTTGAAATAGAAGCCAACACCTGCCAGGTTTCTAAACCTAGCTATTGAATTAATTCATGAGCTGGACTGAAAAATGGGTCATTCTTCATCACCAGAATCATGAATATTTTAATATCTGAATAAAGTTAAAGCAACTCAACTTTGTGGAGATGCCATCAGGAGAAAAACATCTGCACCTATAAGCCCAGAGTCCCATCAGTTCAAATACAAAAGTATATTTAGAACAATTTCCCAGAATAGAGTTAGGTTTCCTTAGCACACAGGACCAGAGTTGGATTTATAAAAATATATATGAATAATCCCAAATAAAACAATGACTTTTGGAAACTTAAGGTCTTCTGCCAACCACAACTATCTGACAAAACAAAACAAAAAAGGAAATTGAAGAATGGCTGACAATTGTGCTCTGGTTTTCAAAAATTTTATCAGTTTGTTTTTACCAGAATCAGAAAACCTAAAGGAAACAAAACATCCACACAAGAATGATGAGAAAGATGTGTGTGTGTGTGTGTGTGTATGCATGTGGGTGTGTGTGTGTGAGAGAGAGAGAGAGAGAGAGAGAGAGAGAGAATGCTTGCAGTATTTTAATAACATATTGTGTAACTGAGTAAACCAGGGTCTGGCCATGTGGCACCCTGATACATGACCCAACAATTATTGCTAAAGATTTTTATTTATAGGGTTCCAACCTCAGCAGGGCTGGGGACACTCCTGCTCAGGGTCCTGTTCTCCCATGAGACCCAGCACTTCCCTTGCTCCCCACCAGGCTTTAAGCCAAAACCATGGCCAGAAGTTCCCCATATTCTTGTCAGTTCTTAAACCAGCTATGCAAACAGATCTCCATCCTGCTGGAATGTGCACTTGTGGGTTTCAGAGCTACCATCCTCTTGCAGCAGCTCTCCTTCAGGATCTGGGGTGCATTGCTCTCAGCCTCCATGTAGGGTTCAGGGAAACATTTGCTGTGTTACGCTGTAGCACTGGGGAGTCCAGGGAGGCACATGTCACAAAGAGAGTGTCTTCTCTGTATCTACATTCTTCAGAGAAGCTGAAGTCTGCAGCTTCAGCATTCCCTGCCACATTTTAGTTCAGCTTCAAACATCTCCTATAAATCTGAACTTGGTTAGGCAGGCCTGAACAGCTCCATCAGCTTTCTCTTATATCCTCTTCTCCATGGCTTCCTTCTCCCCTCTTTCTGACCCAGAAGCAGAATAGTACACCAGGCCTAAGGCAGAATCTCTACACCACAGACCTCCTGTCTGCTTCCTCTGAGAAACAGAAGTAGTTCCTCTCTCACTGCAGACAATATGGTGAAATTCTATTCCCTTTCAGCCTCCTACCTATGATGTGCTACTTTTGGCAGTTCCCCCATATCTTTGACCTTCTTAAGGTTGCCATACTTAGTCAAAGCAAGAGTTCCCTTTCACACAGGGGCATCTGCCTCCCCTGGTTATGTCAGGAGCCACTATAAGCTCTTAAAATCACATACACTTCTGCATGGGGCAGCAGCATAGCTATCAACTTGTCATTGTTATACAAAGTATCTTAAATTCTATGTCATCTGCTTCCCCCTTCCCTCATCCAGGTTTATGAGGGTTTATACTCTGCTATCTTGGGGGACCCCTACTCTGCACCATGTTACAATTGTTTTCCTTGGTCAATGGAATAAATGAGCAATCATATCTAACATAATCTGAACCCACCAGTAGCTACTCCTCATTGCTGATAGTGTTGACAAATCCTTGACACCACCACCATCAGAAGCTCGGTGATTAAGCTAACCCTCTTACTCAGCAATTTTCAACCCCTGTGTTACAAGAAATTTAGAATCTAACCTAGTCTTTCTCGACACTAGTTGTGTTAAGAAACAAAATTCATCTGAGTAAATATGAAGATCTAATTAGCTTTATTAGATTCATAAATCATGGATTCCCAGCATCCTGTCTAGCAAATAGAAGGGTGGCCCAGGGGTTGTACAAAGTAGAGGGATTTGATAGGAACAATGGCAGGGCAAGGGAGCTATTAGGGAAAGAAAAGAGAAGATTATTTGGGGCTGTGACATATTTGGGTATTTTTTTGGTGGGGGTGGGAGGAGAAGGGTTTTTATCATGTAGATTGCCTTGCCATTTCTTTCTATAGGAGATGGAGAGAGCCCAAGTTACTTGTGGCTTGACCAGAAAATTCCATACTGGTGAAGGTTAATTAAGATTACATTTCTAGAAAAGGTTAAAATTAATTCGATTAGGTATTCAATGTAGGTTTGGTATCATGGGCTTTTAGCATGAGTGACTCCATTTTGGGCCTGTGGTTTTCTCTTTAATGGTTGCATATTAAAATTACCTATGGGAGCTTAAGTTAGAATTTATGAAGGTGAGAACTGACTTGCAGCAGTTTTAAAGCTCCCTGCTTGATCCTAATGTACATTTAAGATTGAGGACTCTATACAAAGATATTGAAATGTGAACATGTGTTTATTTGCAATACTTTCATGATTTGAAAATCATTGCTGGTTACATGCTTGGGTGAAGTGCAGTAACATAAACATTTCCTTAATTAAAACAGAGGTGGCTAAATTGTAATGGACAAAAATACAATAAAGATCAAATTAAAAAAAAAAAACAAAAAACAGGTGAAGTGAGTCACCTATTTTACCTTAGTAACCCACGTTGTTTCCACAAGTTTACTTCTATTTCATCTTTGGCCCCTAATCTTTATTTTTTTATTTTTTTTAAAGATTTTATTTCATTATTCTTAGAAGGAGAGGAAGGGAGAGAGGCAGAGAGGGAGAGAGACATCAATGTATGGTTGCTTTTCATCTGCCTCCAGCCACAGACCTGCCTGGAGACCTGGTTTGCAACCTTGTCATGTGCCCTGGCTGGGGAATCGAACCTGCAACCTTTGGGTTTGCAGGCCAGCACCTTATCCACTGTGCTATCAGCCAGAGCTGGCCCCTAATCCTTAATTGGGACACTTTCTTTTTAGTTTTTTCCTATGGTTTAATTCTTACACAAACATTAATTATAACTAAAAAAAAGTGGATTTATGCAATAACATATTAAATTATCCATTATGTGATAGGTAATAAAGATTTAAATGGGTATAAATCTTTTTTCTTGTCCTTGAAGTTTTTCTAGTTGAAGCTTCAAGACAAATACAATGAAAGTACATACAATAAATAGTAAGAGTGCCGATAGCTTAAAAAATATGTGTTAGAATAGTTTAGAAAATAGATAAATCAGGTAATTATATTTAACTTAATACAGCACTGTAATCTGAGCTTTAGGGGTAAGATGAGACTCTTATGAGTAAACAGTGGGAATGCATTTTAATCACAAAAAAATGCATAAACATCAGTGAGAAAATAGTATCTTATGGCAATCATTTTCCCACAAATATGCAGACCATTTCTGAAGGAATATAAAATTTATTAAAAATATATTTTTTTTAAAGAGGGTAATTTGGGGAAGTAAGTTACCAGCAAACTATAAAGGGCTTTCAGTAACAGAATGGCAAAAAATAGAGGACAGACAAAGATACTTTTTTACTATTATTATAGTTTCAACATAACCAAAGGGTATTTACAGTTTTCATATGCAAAGATGAACTGGATAATTTAAAACAAAGTTTTGACAAAGTACCTGGTTCAATTATATATATAATTTTTTCCTTACTTGAAAAGAGAAAAACAACAACAAAACAGAAAACAACACTAGTCTGACTATTTCATTATACATAATTTTATATCAACATAGTCCAGGAGTCATTGAAAATATGTTAGGTAATAAAGGCAGACTAAACAATTTATTATATACTTGCTATGCAGGAGAAAAATGAAAGAAGAAACACTGTATTGAGGGCTAACAAAATTAATTTACTTTTTAAACAATCTCACAAATAATGCTAAAGAATATATTATTCATTTTGTTAAGAATGCTTAAGAAAGGAGCTTTTAAACATGTACTAGTGTACCACTACTTCCAAGCAAATTTTTAAAGTCCTAGAACAAATCTCATCAGTTCTAGCATGTTCAGTTACAGGTCCAGTCTTCTGTAAAGGTCAAAAGGATTTCTAGGGGAAAATAAAGACAGATTTGATCTGGTAAACAATTATTCAAAGGAAAATTAAATTAGAGGATATTCTGAAAAGAAACCAATATGACCTAGCAATGCATAAAATGATGTGGATAAAAAGGTTTCATGTGTCCTTCATCAGTCACATTGTTATTCTGAAATATAAAATATTGTAATTGTGTTAGCACAGTCATCAATGAGAGACATACAGAATATTGTGATTCTCAAGCAAGTATTGATATTTCATCTTGAACAAATAGACTGTCTGAATTTTTAGTTGTTTATATTTGAGGGTGTTTCATTCTGATGAGAAAATAATGAATTTAATTTCTTTTAGGAATAAAAGTATATATAATGATAAAGTTTTAAGCCTCAAAGAGTTTAGCATCAGCTAAAGCCTTTTTTAAGGATGGGTGGTGGTTTCAGTTTCACATGTTCTTTCATATATGATTATTTTATAATAAAATGTAAATAATGTTGCTCTGGGAATTTATATTTTATATTTTTGGATGAGTTCCAATTGGCAAGCCTATTTAGAAGAAATAGCACAAGTAACAGGAGATAAATTAGAAGATACTATGTGTACAAGCCAATGTTTTTATTTATCATTAAGGACTTAATAGTAGAGTGGCTACTTGGTTCTTTAAAGAAGCATAGAGGAGGTAGGGAGAAACAATAGGTTAGGTGGGGAGTAGAAAGCATGGTCCACGGCTGATCATCACAAGGGAAAGCCTACTATTATATGAAAATCCCCAGATAATAAACTCAGATTTCTGGATGGCATAGAGGACACATAAAATGGTTAAGACAAACACTAATTCAATACCTTGATTTGTGAATGTCACTTTGTCAATATTCAGAGTTGACACTTGGTCTGTAGTGTCATAGTGAGTATTACCTTTGTATAGTTCATCTAAATGTACCAATTTCTTTTTTTTTCATAACATAAAATTTACTATTTTAACCATTTTAAGTGTGCAATTTGGTGACATCAAATACATTTACAGTGTTGTGCTACCATCACTATTCCTCTCCAGAACTTTTTCATCTTCCCAAAGAGAAACTTTATACCCATTGAAGAACTCCACATTTGCCCCTGGAAATTTTTATTATACTTTTTGTCTCTGGGAATTTGCTTATTCTTGGTGTCATATAAGTGGTATTAAATGAGATTTGTCTTCTTTTTCTGGTTGATTTTACTTAATATGATGTTTTCAAGGTTCATCCATATTCTATAGCATGTATCAGAATTCCATTCCACCTGCCATTCACATAGTATTCCAGTGTATGTATATACCCAGACTCCTACCCCTTCTCCTTACTTCAGAATGGAACATGAGCCCAACTGCCTGACTGTCTGCAGGTCTTTGTATTCTTAATTTTTTTCTCCTGTTAACCTATCTTATGTTAATTTGACCATTAGATCAGCCAAAGAACCTAAAAGGAATATGTTTCCTCCCCATCAACCCCAAAAAATCAAATCAGAGCCTCAAACAGACCATGTATATAGCAACATTATTCACAGTAGCCAAAGGGTGAAGAACAACCCAAATATACATCAACAGATGAATGAATAACAATACCATTTTCTACTCAACTAACCCATTCCATCATGTTGGTAACTTTATTTTCTAATATAAATTGTTACCTTAAGCTGGTCTGCCTTCCTGTATGTCTTCATAAGAAGTGACTTAATCCTTAAGGTGTTCATGAAAGTTAAATTAATTTAGAGTATATAAAGAATCTAGCACATGCCTGATGCTCAATAAATGTTAATTATATTTTCACTTCCACTGTGTTTTAACTCTATCGCTGACATATCCATTATATGTTATCAGAAACAAGTATAATAGAAATGAATGCACAATATTTATAAAAATAAAATACTTTCTGAAAGGTTCTTCTTGTGCCTTGTTAGTCAAAATTATCAGTTGAGACCCTCAGGCCACCTAATGCTCTTTCCATAATATTTGACTCCTTGAGTATACATTTTAAAATGGAGCATTTGATCTATCCTCAAAAGTGAAAAGAATGATTCCTGTTCATTCAGTTATTTAGAAAATATAGAAAAGGAAACCAAAGTAAATAATAAAGATCTAAATTATATTTAAACATAAATGTGAGTATTATTAATTAAAAATAATTTATTTCTAGTCTACCAACAGCCTTTTGTTGATATTTTATTCTTCCCCACCAATAATTTAACTCTATGCTGGTTTAGCAAATAGAAAGAAGTAAAAGGGTCAAGGAAAGGAAGAGAAATTGGTGTCTCTGCATTCTCAGGGCTACATCTAACTGGGATGCAACATATCCTTAAATAAATATTTAAAAATAAATTAAAACATATCTAACTAAGTAGATGCATGTATAGATTCAGAGGAGATGATGGAAGGAAAGATAGGAGGGAGAGAGTGACAAAAGTCAGAGGAGAGAGAGAAAGAAGAGAAAGAAAAAGTTCATTTATAGTATTCTTCACATAATAGTTCTTTACACAACTCTAGATTGTGGGACTTAAGTGTTAATTTTTATATCATTGTAAAATTACTTAAAACTGGGTAAACTAGGTAACATTTTAGTCTGTGTATCCAGAGTAAAGTTAAAAACAACTCTAGAAGATGGTTATTTCTTCTTTTCCCCTCTGTTTACTAACAAATCTAGATAAGCAGACTACACAGTGCAACCTACCTCTGGCTCACTCTGAAGCTTTCTAAGCCAGTAACAGTTAAAAACAGAAGCAATTATGGCCCAACAATTCATTACCCTTTTAACAGACTTCTTTTCTCTTGTAGCATAAAGGAAAAGGAAACAGCAAATTGATATCCAGTCCTGTACCACTGAAGCTATAAATTCTGTAGAATTATGTACCAAACTTCCATTTGGCACTCTTACTTGAAGGCTCTGTTTACTTGCTGCTTTGTTTTGACTGAGGGTATAGGAGTCTTCCAGAGAAACAGCTTGCCTGCCTCCCCCTCTATTGCTTACTCTATTCTTTGAAACTACAGATTTAATTTTGTTTAGTCATATTTTAAAACCCATGTCAAATCTGACTTTAAATTTGGAACTAACCATGAATTTTCAGGCCTTTTTTTTTTTTCTTTCAATTATTTTGGCAAAACAAAATGCTCTCTAAGAAAAATATAAGCATAAAAGACTTTCCCAATATCTAACTTTTAAGAACATTTATACATATCAATACCATGTGGATTTTCTTTCCATTAAAATACATGTTTTAAGAAATCTGTAGGAGAAAATGCCTTGCATATTTTTTTAACTATGCTGGCATCCTGGTGTAGTTAACAAGAGTTGGCATGAACCAGGCCCAGAATGCCAACCCGCTATTGGCTGCTATTCTCCCAGCAGTGGAACACTTGCCTAGGTACAAGTCAACCTAGGCAGTAGCCTACAGCTGGGGCACCTTGTAAGTTTTTTACCTAAACTAAAATCTGTCAAGAAATGTCCTCAGCTGCTCAGTGCACTGCATTTACTCCACTCTCCAGGTGTCCAATAGCTCCATTTGCCCTGCTATAAATTACCTATTAAGGATAGTTGACTATCCCCTCTAGATTAGGGAATGTTGGCAGCTGTGAGACTAAGGAGCCTAGAACTACCAATTACTCTGTGTAAGTTTCTGAGATACTAGAGAGGACACCTGCATAAAAATTAATGGGCCCTACACTATGTTTTGATGTTTTATAAGAATGGAAACGTGCTTGACTTAGCATGCTTCTCTTGTGCATTGTATACAAATTTAAACAGGCAAAGTCAGAGAGATAGCATTAATATTGGCCCTTTGAGAAATCTTTCTAAATAGAGTGTAGAGTGGTAACAAGGATCTTGATAAAGTTCATCTACTCTTTTATTGGTTGCATAAAACAGATAAAGTGGGTGTGTTGATAGCATTCTCCTGATTGCTTGAGAAAGAAAGCCCTCCTACCTTATTATCCCAAATTAAAGAAAGAAAGAAAGAAAGAGAGAGAGAAAGAAAGAGAGAAAGAAAGAAAGAGAAAGAAAGAAAAATCACGACCTAGCCATTGTGGCATGGCTCAGTTGGTTGGAACATTATCCTATACAGGTTGTCAGTTCCATTTCCAGTCAAGGCACATTCTTAGGCATGGGTTTAATCCTTGGTAGGGGCACTTGGATATGAAAGGCAACCAATCCATGTTTCTGTCTCACATAGATCTTTTCTCTCTCTCTCTCTCTCTCTCTCTCTCTCTCTCTCTCTCTCTCTCTCAAAATCAGTGAACATGTTCTTGAATGACAATGTTTTTTAAATCATACTACTTGTATAGTATACTTATGTCTTATTTATTTCTATTTTATTCCCTACATCTTCTATTAATTAAAAATTATTGAGGCCCTGGCTGGTGGCACAGTGGATAAGGTGCTGACCTGAGAACCCAAAGGTCGCTGGTTTGATTCCCAGCCAGGGCACATAACCAGGTTGCAAGCCAGGTCTCCAGCCAGGTCCACCTGGAGGCAGGTGAAAGGCAACCATACATTGATGTCTCTCTCCCTTTCTGCCTCTTTCCCTTCCCTTCCCTTCTCTCTAAAAATAATAAATAAAATCTTTTAAAAAATATTGAAAAACAAAGCCCTGGCTTGTAGCATAGTGGATAAGGTGCCAGCCTGCAAACCCAAAGGTCGCTGGTTCGATTCCCCAGTCAGGGCACATAATCATGTTGCAAGCCAGATCTCCAACCAGATCCATGGCTGGAGGCAGGTGAAAGGCAACCATACATTGATGTTTCTCTGTTTCTCTCCCTTTCTGCCTCTCTCCCTTCCTCTCTTTCTGGAAATAATAAATAAAATCTTTATTAAAAAAAAAAGAATTATATAAAAAAATATTGAAAAACACTTCTCTACCTTATAAAAAGTCACTGTGTGCAATCCAGTGGTGGTGGGAATAAAACCTTCGAAAGATGTCTAATGCTAGCCATCCCAGTCTTTTATTCTATGCTTATTATGGACACTAAATGAGTGCTAACCATATTTGAGATTTAAAATTAGATAATTCATGAGAAGTTCTGAATACCATGTTTAGCACATAAGAACCATTCATTATTATTAAATGCTAGCTACTCACTATTGTTAATTTGTATTTGTTGATAATTTTATTATTTCAGTTACATAATTATTTTTCTAGTAAGGTGAAATATGTAGGCAAAATCTAATATCCCACTAAAAGTTTCAATGTAGTACTATAATAGAATATTACTTCAGGAAAAAAGCCATCAGCCTCTGGTGTCATTGTCATTTTATACCTGAGGCAGCTGGGAATCAGAGTGTATAGAGTGTTGACTAATATCTCTCACACAGCTCAAAAAAGGGATACTCTCTACATGGAAAGCTGGTGTGCATGTCTGCATGCATTTCCCCTCTGCTTTGCTGCTCCTGAAGCTGTAGAATGCTAGGAGTCTGAAAGTTTTCTTGGCCCTCCAGACAGACTGCCTGGTTTTCTGAGCAGTCTAGTTTAAGAGAGGGCCAACAACATGATTTCCTAACATGTATATGTGGTAACAATACCAATGGCAACAACACCATGGTCTACCTTCATTCTGAACTTTCCAAAGTGGCTGCACTTTACCTCTAAGAATATCATCTTCTGCCAAAGACACATTCTACAGAAGAGGCAACAGGAGAATCTGAGCAGTTACAGTCTTGAAACAAATTGCAGAATTCCTAAAATCCTTCAGGTCTTCTTTCTGCCCCGTTTTTGTCCCTACTATACTAAGTATATAAGTGTATTTTCTATGTCACAATAGCCTGAAGCAAAATATAAACATGAAAAAAGAACTGCACATTAGCATTTCTGACCCCAAATACCTTCCCTGTGGAAGCTCTCAACACATCTGAGAAACCTTGGGTCTTTCCCATCTATACATTAGTCTTTAAGGCATCCCTTGAAATTTATTTTCCTTATCTCTTCCTCCAGCTGCTAACTGTTACTTGAAGTTCCATTTCCATCACTAGCACACAAGAAAAGTAAGTGTTGTACTCCTGCCCACCACAGGTTCCTATTTTGTGTTCAGTACACATTGAAGTTTGCAGGGTGTCTTGTGAAGGACAGGTGCCCACACCCAAAGAAGCAGGGTAGCTGGTCTTTTATGACTTCATTTTTTTAAATACTAAATAGCTCATTAGTTGAAACATATGAAATTACCAGTATCTGGTCATTTATGATGAATTATATATGGTTCAACCTGATAGATTTACTGGCTCTTAAATGGGAAAATTTCACTCTGGGATTCAGAAATGAGTCCATGGAGGCTAGGCCATAATACAATCTAAATGAAAATCTGAGCAGAGAAAACACCCCTCCCTCCAACTTTGACCCATTGTCTAAATTGCCCTCAGCCCCTTTCTATAGGAAAATACTTTCCCAGGATACTATAAGCTTCCTCACATGGGCCAACACATCTAATACCCCTAGATGTATTCAAATACAAATCTAATTATAGTTTAGGAATAAAATTTGCCCGTTTGCTACACTCAGGTCTTTTTGTGATGGGTTAGCGCACATAATAACAATGGTTGAACCATTCTTGAAGCAGAGGAGTCAGAACTGAGTCATAATAAATTAATCTTCTCAACATTATCATTGCTAACATCCTCATCAAAGGAATATTAACATAATAGAGAACTGTTTGAATACATCCTACATATTAAATCTGACTTTTTTTCTTACAGATGGAATTCCTACTCATATCTCCCACTCTGTCTGTCTGTCTCCTCTAAGGCCTTTGGCATGTTTTTCTTCTCCATGGTGTCATTGGCACTTTCCAATTTAGAAACAAATGAATTTAACTAATGAACTTCTCACTGTTTCTTCCAGACATTAACAAAGGCATTAAATGAAAACAATTCTAACACCTATCCCTGCATCTTCTCACTGGCTACCTCTTTCTAACTGTACACACTGATGTACATTATCACCATTAATTAAAAATTCTGTAGCCCAAAGGCATCACAGCTGGATCCTTTGGCATGAATTTTCTCAAGCCAAAAGTTAATTCATTAGTAACTTTTCATCATGTTGGTCTATCATCCTACAATAAAGTGTGAAACTGGAGAAAATATGTCCTATACCTAAGAGTTACAGTAAGTCCTCACTTAACATCAGCAATAGGTTCTGAACTTTAATAGAAATGAACTATATAACGGTACCAATTTTACCACAGGCTAATTAATATAAACAAGAGCTAACGATATCAGTACTTTGACTGGCAAGGTATTGCAAGTGAGGGAGGGGTCACAGGAAATGCAGAAGGCCAGGTGGCGGCCTCACATTGCCTGGGCAACCAACCAAACTGTATAGGAATACAGATTCCCTGCCTCCTCTGGGCTAGGAAGTGGCGGGAGGAAGTCACTGCTGAGTCTGCTGAGGCCATCAAGACGGGTGGATAAAAGAAAAAGCCCTCCTACACCCTTCCAGTTCCAGATTGACAGATTGTAGGGGAAACCACAGCACACCACAGCAGAGGGAAGTGCTGCGCTGGTGGAAAACCTGCCAGTCTAGCCTGGAAGAACAACAGGATTGGAAGGGATGCTGGACCTTACCAGGACCCATGGGAAGTTTGACCAGGAGATTTATGTGGGAGAAGGGACAAACCTGCCCTCTTCCCCTGGGATCTAGGGTGGACAAGTGGGCGGGAGCATTTGCGGATATTGGCATTGGGCAGCCGGCACCAATGATTCCCCCCCTCCCCCTACACACACCTCGCACAGCTTGCCAGGGGGTGTCAGTGGCAGGGGATCCCAGAACCGGAAGTGACAGTGGTGGTGGCCAGGTGGTGCATAGACTCCAGGGCGTAGGCTGATGCTGTGGTCCTGCCGGGCCAGAGGAATGATAGATGGGGGTAGGATTTGTAATGGAAAGACAGACACAAAAAAGTTGGGGTCAGGAGGACTGCCACTTGTGGTGACAGCACCACTTTATTATTTACACAAAACTTATATAGGCTTTTCAAACATTCAAGCCTATCTCCTAGTGAAATTATTTTGGCTGAAAGTATTTTTTCCCACAAGACATTTGCTTATTTCTTAGTAACTATTATCACTTTCGAAGCATACTACTTATGTTATGTCTTTCACTACACAGCCGCTATTTACTCTTGCTGAAGGTCAGCTTGTCCTCTAAACATGATGTGGAACTTTGTAATCATTGGAACTCTTCTCAGCCAACCTGTTGACCTTTTGACCATCAGCCCGCCTCGAAGTCCTGAATCCGGCCATATGATATCACTAATCTGAAACTCGTGGACACAAACAATATGGTGGTTACCAGAGGGATGGGGTGGTGATAGTAAAGGGTAAAGGGAACCAAATATGTAGTGGTGGAAGATGATTTGACTTTTGGTGATGGGCTCACAATGCAATATGCAGATCAGGTATCATAGAAATGTACATTTGAAACCTATATAATCTTATTAACCAATGTCACTCCAATAAATTTAATTTATAAAGTGCTAAATCCCTAGGGCATCTCACCAACACTAAAATGAAGCAATATTAAATGAAAGCACTTTATTAAAAAACCTGCTATATCCATAAACTGCAAACCAATCTTCTCAGTTAGGGGAAAAAAAAAAAACTGTGGGGAAAAGTCTATCTTCTAGTCCTTCTCCCCTTCTTTGTTGAATCTTAACCTTGAACTAGGTTTATTTCTTCCTCCTCCCTCTCCTCATGCCCTAGTACTGACATGACCTCATGTTTTCCCATTTAAATAAAATTCAGACTTGGGAAAAGATGTGGAAAACTTATTTATTCAATTAAAAAAACAAAAACAAAAACGTACACCTATTAAGTGCCTGACACTGTTGTGGCACATAAAACAAATCAAAATACCTGTACCAAAAATAAGATACATTCTAAAAATAAAATGAGCTTATAAATAGATAAATATACAGTATATCATATCTTAAGTGCTATATATAAAATGAAAGCAGGTCAAGATATAAAAGGAGTAGCAGGTTAGGGAGGGGATGGTTATCAGATATTGGTAGAAGGGTCTTCATTGATGAGGAAATAAGCATTGTGGGGAAAGAGCATTCCTGGCAAGTAGCAATGCCCTGAGTCAAAACATAGCTGGTTCAAGGAAGATCAAGGAGACCCCTGCAGCAGGAGGACTGTACATCTGTTAACATATGGTAGGAGAGAAAGAGAGTTAAACAGGAGGCTAGATCATACAGCACTTTCTAAACCTAGTAAGGATTCAGTTTTATCCATATTGAGATGAAAATCCATTCAGAGTAAAGTAATACCATTATGTTACCTAAAATGTAAAAATAGAAAAAAAAAATACTCATCCTTAGTGTTTCTATGACTGTTGGGCATAAAAGAATTACCTTTCAATCATGTTAATATGTGAATTCTGCTTCAGTGAGTCTGAAATTGCACATTTCTGACAAGTTCCCCAGTCAACTGAGTTGTTTGTCAGTGGACCGACCATACCTTGAGTAACAAAGTACTACATTACCAATTCTCAAGGGACAGTCCCCAGGTCATCAGCATTCACATCACCTAGGAACTTGATAGCAGGCCAAATTCTGTTGCCCCTTCTTCTAAATTACAAGCTCTGAGAGTGTAACCCAGCAATCTACATTATAACAAGACTTCCATGTGATTCTGATTAATGATGAAATTTGAGAACCACAACTCAATGACATATTATGAATGACATATTATGAATTATATATTATAAATATACTACAAGATAGCCAGGGTGAAAACAAGAACAGTTAGGAATTATGGAGACAGAGACAGCAGTAGGTTAAGCAAGGTGTTTTAGTAGATGTGATGAGGAGAAAAACTATGGATATGTTTTGAAGGTAGAGTTAATAGGATATGTGGAGTATATGAGACTGAAAGAAATAAGGAGGACTTTTCCCCAATAATTAGAAGAGTAGATTTTTAATTTACTGACCAATAAGATAAAGATGGAATGGAATGAAAACAGAAGAAAGCCAGGAATGTGGTTTGGGCTTCTAAATTTGAGATACACATTAGACATAGTCAAGCTGATATGGTAACTAGGTATTGGAAATTATTCTGGAGATCAGAAGAGATGTGTAAGGAAGAAATGTGAAACTAGGTATTTGAGAGTCAATAGCATTATAGCTGTGGAAATAAATGAGATAATCTAGGTAGTCGATTCAAACAGGAAAAAAAAAACCCAAGTACTTTGAGCTGTGGAATATTCCAATTTTAGAGTTCTGACAACTATGAAGTTACCAACAAAGGACTATTAGAAGGAGAAACCAAAAAAAGATGGATGAGGGTGGCTGCCTAAGCTGGGAGCTATTTTGCTCTAAGGGGAAGAATGGTTCTGACTGAGGCAGTGTTTCTCAGATTCTGCAGTTCAGGTGGGCTCTGAAGTAATTGGCAGATAGGCACTGCTTGCCTATAGTCAGCACTATCCTTAGCTTTGATCATTTTGACATTTTATAATTAAGCATGAAAAAGAGGATGAGACCCATAAATGTCTCCATTATTCATAAATTAGATCATCCATTCAGAAGGATTCACTGTCCCATGCATCCTCCTCTCAATGTACCAATGAAGAAACCTAATGGTAGGATAGGTGAAGCCCAATGATCTCATAGTTAACATGTGCATCTTACCTAGATTCCCCATACCCACCCTGCCCACTCTATCTACAGTGTATACATGACCTTCACCATTCTCCCAAGTGTACTCTGAACTATTAGACACTCAATAAATACATTTTAATGCTAATTTAATTAATTAAAGGGTAAGTCCCTTAAATTCTCAATTTTTTTTTCCTTAGGAAAATGTGTTTATAGTATTAGTTTCTTTGATGTCATAGTTTTATAATTTATATTTTAAAATTCTTTAAAGTAACAGTGTTTTCACATATATTTTCACATTTAACGCTCAAATAAACCTGTGATATAGGCCAGGCAGTTAACATTATCAATACCTTATAGCTGAGAAAGATAAGGTACAAGGCCAGATGTATAGTTAATGAGAAAACTAAACCAAGACTCTAGGGTTCCACAGGTCCTGGGCCAGGATGCTCCACCACTTCAAATATGCTACACACACAAATGGGAAAACCAAATGCAAGTCTGATTTTACCCTAAAGAATCAACAGACATGTTTTTAAATCTATTCTCATTTTACATTATTTCAAGTAAATGTGATGCAATTTACACTACTTTTGAAACTACAAATTTAAGAACTAAAATACAACTGTGTTTTTAATATATACATACATGATCACAATTACATCAGTATTGGGGAACAGTTCCAATCAATTTATCACCTCACAGGGGTGTTGTAAAGATTAATCAGAATTAATTGAGTTATTTAGAGGCAAAAAGCATTATTAAAGTGCTCAGCATTATCGTTTCTATTTATGATGAATTTTGAGTTAAAAAGCAATCTTCAGTCAGTAAAATATTCCTGAAAACAATTCTCTCTACAGACATTTGCCTTTCTGATTTGTTCTTAAAGAAAACGATAAGTAGCAATCTCTTGGGTTATGATAAAAATAGTCAATTAATATATATTTGTTAAAACATAAAAGTATTAGAGATGACAGTTTTATTTGGTTGAAGAATATATTAGCTATTTGTTTCATTATTCTCATCCTCCCCCTCCAAAATGCAAGCATTTAATTTATATTATTATTATAAGTATTTTTTCATCATATACCAAAAATATAACTTAATTCAATCCCTATATGCAAGAGAAACAAAATATATATTCACCATATGAGGCCACTTTTAAAATGTTTAAGCATTTTTCTTAAATATGATTTTGTTAAAATAACTTTCATTTTAAAATGTCAAAACTTATCAAAACAACATTTAGCATGGCTAGATATTTCACCTAGAGATAAGGAAAGTTACTTTTATATAACACATTTCCTCATACATGTAGGTAGCATTTAAGGCATCTTTATATAATTTCACATATCTTCTTTCCTTTGGCTAAATTTGTTTTCAATTTTACTTGACTTACTTATCTGTAGGAATTCATTTTAAACTTGTATATGAAGAAAAAAAGATCAATGTTAGTGTCTGTGAGATACTGTTAAGAACAAATTTTGAGATAAGTTTTTATTACTGTTGGGGCTCTAAGAGAATATTCAATAATTTCATATATAAATGTTGAAAGACCAATCCTATACATAACTGAAGTGGAAGGCATAATGAATTTCATTGGGTGTAGTAAATTAAATTAGAATCAAGAACTTTCATAGACAAAGAAGAGTTGTGTGTTTCTGATGTCAGAACCCTCTGCTTAGTCCATCAACTCATCATGCTGTTTAGAAACTAATCAATGGTGAGTTAATTTGTTTAATAGATTTTGAATAAATAGTTGGCTAACTGCCTTTCTTCCTCTGATTGCTTCTAAAAGGCAAAGCAGAGCACTTTTGTAGAATATTAAATGTATTCTCTATTTTCTTTTTTAAAAAATGCTCTAATAAGGTATTTCTCTAAAAAACAGCACCAGCGTTTCTTTATAAAACATCAACTCAATTCCTAAGTTGGGGCAATTATCTGGCATTCCTTACACATATATAGGTACATATGTGTGCTTATGTGTGTGTGTGTGTGTATATATATATATATATATATATATTTTTTAAATCAATTCGTTCTTCACCTTCCACAGTATTTGCCAACCATTGCTTGAGTGGTTTTTCTAGAACAAAGACTATAAAACAAAAACCTTGCTCACATGTACTAGTTTCTGTTATTGATATTAGAACAAATTAGAAAAATACAGTATAAAGGTTTGCATGTAAACGTCTATGTATTGTAATTAATTGATGTGGAAAGGGATCATTTCCATCCCCATTTTTTTTTTTTATATATCTTCCATGTATAGGAAGTGCAAGGCAATAGAAGTATCACACACAGTGGAATTATTCAACCTACTAATCAAAATTGAGCTCTGCCTCTTACTGATTTTGTATCATTGAATATTAACTCTCAAAACTTCACTTCTTAAGTCTGTAAGAGACAGTTATATAACTCTCCTTACAAAGTTGATTTGAAGATTAGATAATATGTGCAAAGCTCTCACTAAAGGAAGGCACTAAGTAGACACTTAGCATACAGCATACAATAGCCAGTACTCTAACCATTATCTTCTTGAAATGGGAAATAATATCAGTTCAAGGTTCACCTAACCTGAAAGCACACCAACCCTTTTCAAACACACCATTAATCAGTGGTCATCACTGATTACTGAACTGAATATAAATACATTCAGTTTCAGGCAAAGTGAATAGTTGAGTAGGGATAGGAAATTACTGTAAATGGACCAAATAAAAGCTACAGAGGAAATGCATTCAATATTTCCTATAATGTTGTTAGCCTACTTCAATAGACCACATGATTATTTAAATTCTGAGTGAATCATTATTTAACACCTTTCTTAATTAGTGGATTTGTAAATTTAATGCAGTATTTATTGGCATGAGCCCATAGAGAAGTTTAAACATCAGATACTAACCATCTTAAATTCTGCCTGTTTCTTTGTGGAACAGTTTCAGAATCATGGATCCCTTGTCACATGTAACATCTAAAGTATTTAATATGCTGGCAAATGTATTTTTTACTTATCTTTTCTAATAACAGAATTTATGGTAGCTAAATATAGCTTTGCATTTTCAAAATCTTGCTCCACTTAATGCATTTAATGAAGCAACTTGGCAATTTGCATCCCTACCAGTTAAAGATGAAGTCATCCTGAGTCTCATGTCTCATCCATTTCCCAGAGGCTTCATACATCATGGTGACTCCAACATCTACATCTTTTCCTGGGACCTTATTATTATTATTTGTACAAGCCAAACCTTATACCAGAAAAATCAACCTGATAAATTTCAAGTATTTCCCAAACAACTGCCCAAAGGTGAAGTTGTTACTTTTATCCTAACGTTTCTTCTTCTGACTTCCCTTTGTGGGTAACAATGCTACTGCTTAACCAACGGCTCAAACCAGGCTGAGTACCTGTGACTCTTCCCTCTTCATCTAATAGTCACTGAATCAGATTAACACTATATTCTATCCTGAGTTCATTGTTTCTTATCTATATTATTTCAAGTTTCTCAAATTTGTTGTATCTTTCAAACTGGGTACAGTAAATCCTTCTATATTGTGGCTTTGGATATGTCCTTGGAACAGTGTTTTCTAATCTGACTGTAGAGTTTCAGTTCTATGTCACATAAAAAGCAAATTTTGTTGTCAACTAGATTTGGGGAGGTCTTTAGTCAAAAAGGAAGGTTCTTTGCTGTTAGGTTGGCTGTAACATATGATGGACTAATGTAAATGTAGTTAATTTTTGAACAAAAATGTGTGTGCGTGCATGTGTGTGCATGCATGTGTGAGCATGTGTGTATAATGTGGAAATGGCAGGGCAACTCAAAGATAAAGATTCAATGAAACATAATTTTGAATTTTTGGAAAATTATAGCTTTGTTATTTATATAGACCATATTAACATATCTTGATAGCTATGTCATGAAGTTTTTTGTTTTTTTTTTTTTTAATTTTTGCCTTCCTTCCTTAATCATAACATGGTATTCCTAACTTGGCTTCCCTATCCTTAGGATGAAAGTAAGCCTTAAAAGGTTTACCAAATGTTTTTCTTTTTAAAGTTCTGAAAACATTATCTATTTTAGAAGTCAGATATCTGCTCCAACAAAAATTACATTTAGCTGACTTAAATTATGGGGAAAATGTTAAAGAATACTGACATCTAAAAATAATTTACAAAACTATTTTCTTACAACATAAGTATACTTAAAAATATATGTTTTATAAACCTCACTTGAAAATCCATATGGCAAATATAAAGTTTAAATGGTTAAGAACCAATTTCCACTAAAGATCCACAAAAATGAAAATAAAAATATCACCTGATTGATACTAAAATGAAAGTCAATGTAAAAAAGAGAATTGAATTCAATTTACAAATATGCAATGTACATATTGCATGTTAGCAGCTGAATTCAAGTACAGTAAGGGAAATGACCTGAAATGTAAATCACTAAAATTTCCCAGGGTTTTCTTATTTTCCCGCATGTTATTATTCAAATATCTATTTTATGAGCATTAAAAAGGAGTCAAGGAAGTCTGTGATCTTTTTTGCAACTCCACAAAGTCCCTGAAGTAACAGAAAACAGTGAGCTGTAGGTTTATAGTCAGAGTGATGTAGGTTTAAATATCTTTAGTGCCATTTCCTAAATCAGCTGACCTCTTTCAGTTCAGTTTTCCTTTGTACTAAGGAGAAAGCAACACTAACTTTACCAGAGCTTAAGTAAGGCAAACAGATGGAAAGCACCCTAGCTCAACCATTGGGACATAACAGAAGCTCAAAAACATTCTTTATCTTTCTTTTTATCTTTGGATATGTCTACCTTCCCATTCAATCAATTAGTTAAAGAAAAACACAGAGAGTACAAGATAACAGAAATCCTGACAATATATATCTCCTAATTAATCCTAAATTCTATACCACAGCAAATCAGGTTTGTCTCATGTTTAGTGTTGGATATATTTTTTAAAGTAACTTTTAACTTTTTCATGAAAGTAATAATCAGAATGTCACAGGCTCTGTGATTACATTTATGTCAAATATAACATACTAATCCAGCAAGTCTAATCTTAAATTTTAAAAAAAACTTATCTTTGAAACTATTACAACCATACCATAACATGTATTACAAGAAAAACATTGTATTTGTCTAATTTTGCAAAAGGAAAAAAAAAAATGTTTCTTCATTGTTAAAAACAAGACTATCAAAGAGTATCAATGGGTCCATTGTTGTTTCTGCTGATCAGAATAACAGAAAATAATCTAGTTACCCATAATTGACATTTAACCTATTAACATTAGTGAAAGACTAAACATTCAAACATTAAGCAATTAATTAAAGGCAAAGCAACAGAAATCAGTTAACTTTAAAAACACACACACAAAACAATTAAGTTCAAACTGATTTGGAAGAAAAACAATGGGATTTAGCTCCAGAAAGAACTGGTCTAATTTCTGGCTACACCACATACTAGCAACGAGAGCTGAACCAAACTTGTCAGCCTTTCTGAGCTTCAGCTTTCTGTTATAAATTGCAAATGAGAGTTATGTTTTGTGTGTATATAAGCATTAAAAGGGATGATGAATAAAATTCCCATCAAATTACTTAGTAGATGAAGGACACCTAATTACGATCCAAAACAGAATAAGAGATATTAAGGAAAATCCAATGGTGAAGGGAAGGAAACTGGTGTTCAAATCAATGATTTGGAACAGAAGGAAGAAATAAACAGTCAACCAGTACAGAATAAGAAAGCAGATATGGGAAAAACAATGCCAGCCTGAGAACCCAAAGGTCGCTGGTTCAATTTCCAGCCAGGGCACATAACCATGTTGCAAGCCAGATCTCTAGCCAGGTCTGTAGCTGGAGGCAGATGAAAGACAACCATATGTTGATGTTTTTCTCCCTCTCTGCCTCTCTCCCTTCCCTTCTCTCTAAAAATAATAAATAAAATATTTAAAAAACAAAACAAGAAGAGGATTAGAAACCTCTGGGACAACTTTAAATATGCCAATATCTAAGTCATAGGAGTGCCAGAAGGAGAAGAGGAAGAGCAAAATATTGAAAACTTATGCAAAAAAAAAAAAAGAATGAAAACTTCCCAAATTTGGCAAAGGAAATAGACATACAAGTCCAGGAAGCAAAGAGAGTCCCAAACAAGCTAGACACAAACAGTACTACACTAAGATCCATCATAATTAAAATGCCAAAGGTTAAAGATAAAGAATCTTAAAAGCAGCAAGAGAAAAGAAGAGTTACCTACAAAGAGATTCCTAATGATTGTCAGCTGATTTCTCAAAAGAAATATTGGAGGCTAGAAAAGACTGACAAGAAGTATCCAAAGTGATGTAAAGCAAAGGTCTATGACCAAGATTACTCTATTCCACAAAGCTATCATTTACAATGGAAGAACAGGTAAAATGCTTCCCAGACAAGGTAAAGCTAAAGGAGTTCACCATCACCAAGCCAATATTATATGAAATGTTAAAGGGACTTATTTAAGAAAAATAGGGTCAAAACTATGAACATTAAAATAATAACAATCAACAACAGAACCTAAAAAAACAAAATCAAACTAAGCAGACAACAGAATAGAATAAGAATCATAGGTATGGGGATCATTTGGAGGGTTAACAGCTGGGAGGGAGAATCGGGAGAAATGGGGAAATGGTGCAGGAATAAGAAGCATAATTGGTGGGTAAAAAATAGACAGGGGAAGTTAAGAATAATATAGGAAGGTGACAGTCTGCAAACCCAAAAGTTGCTTGGTCAATTCCCAGCCAGGGCACATAACCAGTTTGCAAGCCAGATCTCCAGCCAGGTTCATATCTGGAGGCAGGTGAAAGGCAACCATACAATGATGTACATCTCCCTCTCTGCCTCTCTCCCTTCCCCTCTCTCTTAAAACAAAAAATAAAATTAAAAAAAAAAAAGAATAATATAGGAAAAGGTGAAGCTAAGGAACTTATATGCGTGAAGCATGGATATGAACTAAGAGGGTGGGATTGCTAGAGGGAAAGGAGTTCTTGGATGGAGGGGAGTAAAGGGAAAAGAAATTGGGACAACTGTAACCACATAATAAAATATACCTTAAACAAAGAATAAGAAAAAAGCAAAAAAAAAAAAAAATGCTACTCAATATTTTAGGGATATGTAAAAATAATACTCTTTATGTGTCAATGATTTTTCATCTACTCTCTAAAGCCATTATATTTGTTAAACTTTAGTTTTGAAGTATTTGTATTTCAGTTAAATTATTATTCCAGTATCCCCAACCCCAGACACTGCTGCCATTGAGATACAAGAAATAACAATCTGATCTCTGTTCCTAGGACAGATTTGACAAGCGGGTGTTTTTTATATATAGTAAATATATAGTTTGAGAAATGTTTTCTTTTTTTCTTTCATAATTGTTTTCTATTCCTCTTTCAAAGATAAAAA
The DNA here is from genome assembly GCA_004026585.1 of Noctilio leporinus. Classification (NCBI taxonomy): domain Eukaryota; kingdom Metazoa; phylum Chordata; class Mammalia; order Chiroptera; family Noctilionidae; genus Noctilio; species Noctilio leporinus. Next base: position 45,737 of record PVIW01005383.1, read on the forward strand.
CAACCTGTAAAATGTTATAATATTTGTTTGGGTAATATAGTAAATAATGTGGCTGTCTTACATAAATTATTTTTAAATTTGCACTTTGTTCTTTAATTTTTTAAATTAAAAAATGTTAACTAGTTTTGTATAAAAGTTGCAATTATATTACATGAGTAGGAACCAATTTACATAGGCAAATATTTACCTCAGAAATCCTAGGAATATATAATCATCTGGAGAAGTGGTTGCTTCCTAAAAACTCAGCAATGCAAGCACGTTCTGAGTACTTGGATTTGTGAGAAATTTTCTGGTGAAGTAAATCTCAATGTCCCACCATAGCATGGAAAAATAGAGGGCTCACATCTCTATGAAAAAGTCAGTGCCTTGATCAGTCCTGGAGCAATTTCTCATAAGATGTAAAATTGTGTTTTGGGGGGACTAAAAACTTATTCTAAATTATTAAGAAGCATGTAAAGTTACATTTTTGAATGTTGTTAAATGCCAGGTAGCCAATATTTTATTGAAATAGGTAGTCAAGAATTAATTCAATAGAGCTTGTTTTGAAACAATGGGGAAAAAACTTCATGTAAGAAAAATGTGTGATTGTTTGGAAGCACATAATACTGGCAATAATTTTTTAATTAATTACTTTATTTTTTTAAATATATTTATTATCTTCAGAGAGAGGAGAAGGGAGAGAGGCAGAGAAAGAGAGAGACACCAATGTATGGCTGCCTTTTACCTGCCTCCAGCCTACAGACCTGACTGGAGACCTGGCTTGTAACCTGGTTTATATGCCCTGACTGGGAATCAAACCAGCGACTTTTAGGTTCACAGGCGGGCGCCTTATCCACTGTGCCACCAGCCAGGGCTGGCAACATTTTAAGGTGCTAAAAGTTGTCCAATTTAATACAAAATATCAACCAACTTCCCAACATCAACTTTATTTGATATTTATTTAGATTGTTCATCAGATCCCTGCCTTCGAAGCACACTAGTCCATTTCTAATACTGGTTTAGACAAGTGAGCCCATTCAGAGGACAGCATATACCTTCTAGGTATGTTCATACTCTGCATTCACTCTTCTAAAGCACTCATATGAAACTGCATGTGTTCAGCCTTTCTCCTGCTTATTCCACAAGAATGGAGGGAGCTCAGGTACAAAGGGATCAGTGCATAGACCCACAAACTAATTTTCATTTTAAGTCAAAAGGACTTGTATCATTTACTAAAAGCACCAGGTTCCCCTCAGGGTTTTGTCAGGTTTTCATTACATACTACTTGATGACATTTACACAAGGGAAAGGGGACTAATTTTAAATGAAAAGAGACCAGTTGAATTTTTCACTTCCTTAGGCAACTATTCTCCCCTTCCTTATTGTGGTGAGCTGTGCTCATTCCCAGAAGTCATCTCTGGTAGGTTCATCAAACCTGGGCTAGTATGTTTAGAAAAGTGTTCAATATGCTTCCACTGTTTTTTTGTTTTTCTGTCAAGTTGGTTTGAATACTATAATTTGAAGTCTCTTAAAATCTTTGTTATTTCCCATTGTATGCAATAGGATTAATTATAATTTTACTCATATATACCAAATAGAAGAAAAATTACTCAGAAAATGAAAATAGTAAATAGCTGTCTAAATCAGATTCCTTCCAAATGTAAGTATAACGATATATCAAGAATTTTAGAAAGCTAATGTGTCTCCTTTAACGTTTCAATTACAGAATTAGAAATCCTAGAATTTCCTATTATTTAATAATCACATTTATTTTATTTCTTTCTCCTTTCACTTTGCTGCCATAAAAGTTCATTTCCTCCAGAGTAATTCTAAGTAATAAAAACAGTTTCTTATAAGTGCCTTAGAAATAATTACTTAGAAATAATCATTTTTTGGTAAGATCTTTTGACAAACCCTTGATATCCCCTAAAATTCAATACAATATTCTTTATCTGTACATACTTTACTTTGAAATTAATAATTTGTAATTATAATAGGATTTACTTCTACAAGTTAATTTAATATCTGCAATATGTTTGGATTTTAGAATTTATATGCATTCCAATGTATTTAACCTGTTAAGAGTTTATTCAAAACCTAGGTCCAAATTCTGGTCCCAAAACCAAGAGTATATTAGACTCAGCCCTTGTTAAAAACACAAAGAAGAGGAGATAGGTTTTCATTTTATGCTGTTTTAAGAAAGAAGTATTTTTCTAGCCACATGGGATAGCAATGCAGTCTTAAACAAGCAAATGAATTAGGGATCTAGCAGGTCCTCCTCCTTGCTGTTTCAGTAAATTGAAGACATAAATAAACAAGTGTTATCACTGCCAATGAGATGTCTCCTTGTTATCCATTTGAATTCATATTTGTTGTAGTGACCTGCACATGACAATATTTTGTTCAAAGATATAGTCATTGCATTGATTTCTCAACTCAAAATCTCATCTGAAGACAGAGCTACCCAACTGACTAACAAATTTCAGAGGGAAACAGTCAAAGAATTTTCCAGCTTATAGATTTTTGAAAGATTCTTTATTTTTTTATTAAAGTTTTATTATGTTTTCCTTGTGCACTCATTCCAGCAAAGTGGAATTTTTTTTCCCTCCAGGTTTTTTGTTTTTGTTTTTGTCTTTAAAAGTCAAAGAATTCTCTTCTGGGATAGATATGAAAAGATTTTTTTTAACCTACTTTGTGGAATCATTTTTATTCCCAAGTAAGCACTGGATATCTGAAAGAGACTTTTAAACAAATTTCATTTATTAACCTCCTAAGGGTAAATGTACAAGATTACCTTCTGTATTTTCTGTAGCTGCAGCTGAAGCTAGAATTCTTCTCTCTCTTGCCCTCTAGTGCAGCTTGTCAATATAACATTGCTTATCCCTCCTGCTTCCTTCACTGGGTGTACCTGTTTGATGAAATACACAGCATTTGCTGGGGTTTATTGCTTATAGTATACCCATAGCAGAAAAGGGCCTGAAAATTAATGAGTTAGGCAAAGGAGAAGGGAGATTTGCAGAGTAAAGGCAGCAAGAGTTCAGGGAGAAAATATTCTGGTTGAAAGGAACTTTAGCCACTCTTTGTTTCTAAGAATACTGCTACCTGCATGGGGAAGAAAAAAAATTTAATACAAATCAAGAAATGTCTCTTTGGTTCCACCCATATGTAGAGATAAAGAATAAGCTTGCAGGGAAACTGGATCTCTCATTATGCTACAGATGCCACCATGGCCACAACAAACAAATTTCAACTCCAAAATGTTATTTTTTTCCTTATGTTGATTATGAATATTTTGGACAGTGTTGATATTTTGAAAAATGTAAATAAATAGGTAATTCTCACAGATTTTTGTTCTCATTGATTTGCATGTATGCTATCTCTGTCTTCTTGTTTTTAAAGTCTGTAATCTTCAGGGCATGGCCAAAATACATGGATATTGAATGATAACATAAAAATAGCTTTTATCTACCTTAAAGGAAAGAAAAAACAAACTATTGCCAATTAAGCTGACATTAGGTCTTTGTCTTATGTGCCTCAATCTAAATCAATTATTTATAATACCTTTGACTACGTTCCAAATTGAATTGATATGAATAAAATACATGAGCTTATATAATAAATAATAAAGTCAAACTAATGTTAGTAAAGAAAGTTGTACTAAGCTAAAGTAATTATGCTTTTAGCCATCCTCTGCAGCATTGATTCTCCATAATCCCTCTATTTCCTGAAAATAGCTAAGTCAAATGGTGATGCGAAACACAAACCACTGAATAACTAATTTAGGTCAATGGAAGCTTCAATTCTTAACTACTTAGTCAATTTGACCAAGATGCAATTATAATTCAGACACTATATGTCTTAAATGGTTTGAAATTGTGAGACACTTGTACTACATTATATGAAGTGCAGAAGCCATTTTCTTTAGCCCAAGTCCAATATAACATAATGAAAAAAAACATTCAGACTATTTAGTATAGATACTTCTAGCTAAAATTCTTGGAATCTGAAGTAATTCATTTAAATTACAAATTTTGTTTTTCAAAGAGAAGTTTGACTCAAAATAGTCTAAACTGGGGTTTCTCAGTGTAAGCATTCTTGAAATCTTGTTCCAAATACTTTGTTGTTGAGGATTGTCCTATGCATTGTAGGATGTTTATCATCATCTCTAAACTCTACATACTGAATTCCAGTAGTACTCTCACCCCTCACCCAAATTGTGACAACCAAAAATGTCTTCAAATATTAACAAATGTCTCTGAGGGAGGTGGTTTGGCCAAAAAAAAAAAAAAAAAAAAAAAGGCCTCCTCTCATTAAGAACCATTCATCTAAATGAATATTTTCACTTATGTTAATAACAAGGATTTTAATAATGGTAATAAAAGAGGCAGTATATTGAATGAATACAGTAGGCATGTACCATACTAGTCATTCTGCTTTCACTATTTCTCATCCTCCACATAATCCGATATGAAGATTTTATGCTACATTATAGATAAGGAACCTAGAATATGAGAAACTATTTCAATATCATATAATAACTAGAAAAGCCAAGAACTGAATCTGGGTCAGACATATTCCAAAGCCAATACTTTTCTTATCTATTTTTTAAACAATTGATGCTTATTATCAATCCCTTAAATACCAAATATTATGATGATCGGCAACTTTAAATGATGTCAGTACCTGGCACTGTCCCTGTCATTTTTAAAAGAACAAGGATCTAACAATTTCAAAGGACTAATCCAAAGTTATGCAGAAATAGAAAGAGTAACACTTTGTCCTGAATATAACCAAATATATCAGTAGTCACCCAAAGATTTGAGGTTTAACATTAATCAGGAGGAATAGAATGCTTGTTAATTAACCAACCCTATTCACTACACTAATACCCACACACAGAAGCTAATATGAGGCATACATATACAATAAACAAAATGATCAGTGTAAGAAGCCTAAAATTCGACATGATCCCAACATTTTCATGTAAAAATATTCCATCACCTCTACTTCATGAACCAGAACTTGTGATATAAATAATTTACAAAAATAAAGGTGAGATATCACCTGGTGTGTGTGGACCAGATATAAAATTAGTTCCAAAAAAGTGACAAACCCTGAGTTGCAAAGGCACATTCTATTCCTGACCCCTCTTTTCTCTGACATTGTCTTTCCCCCACATAACAATATTTTATTGATATTTGTATACAGGAAACAGATGGCTATCTTTTTAAGAGTCATCTGTTTTGATTTTGTTGTTGTAACCACATATGATAATCTATAGAAGAGCAGTATATACACATGCTCATCGTTTCCTATTATACTCGTTATAAATAATGCAAAGACTAGAAATTCATCTCTACATAGCATTCACTTTATCTTATGCATTGGCACAAGTATAGAATTTCATTCATTCATTTATTTGTGTATCTGAACATCAACTATGGGTTAGAAAACATGTTAATTGATAGGCTATAAAGAAAACTAAGGCAAAGTTCCTATTCACAGGAGATTGCTATATTCAATCAAGGCTTCATCATTTCCATATATGTTCATTGTATATTTAATTGCTCTAGTCCTGACAGCAACCAAAAGTGAAAAAGTAAGGAATGAGATCAGTTATTGTGCAGAGATAACATGGTAATGAATATCCTACCTATCACATTTGCCTCTATTTCCACTGTGTATAGGAAACATCTTTATTTGACTACTGAACCCAAAATTAGGGTTCCTTGAAAATGTCTGATACAAATAGGGACACTGATGAGATGAAGACCAAATGTCACAATAATTAATACTATGATTTTACTTTTTATTTCTAAGTGTTACGAAAATACCTTCATGTACTGGCAACTACTCATCTTCACTGACCTAAAGATTTTGGACTGTACATAAATATACAGGGATGAAGATTGACAAACATAACAGTGAAAAAGCCCCTAAGATCCATTACTTACAGAGACTTTGAAGATTCTGCCTGCTGCATAAATGACTCTGCTTCTTCAAAATACAGAGACATGCAGTGATATACATTTTAAGCACATGTGCAGGCCTTTAATGCAAACAAGTTTATTGATATTCATTCCTATGTTCTTCTATTACTCAAATCAACTGCAGAACAAATGGAGAAAGAGTAGAGTAATTGTTTCTGGATGCCATGTTTCATTCATTTAGATCATTAGAATTAGTTCATATTAAATAAGAGATAGGCTAATACATGTATCATAGAATTTTTCACTGAAAGGAACTTAGCAATTATATAGTCTAATCATTTTTGAATACTTTTAGCCATGTGAAGATGTATCTATTCAAAAGCATTATTTAAAAAAAATCCTGCATGAAACAAACACAACAACAAACAATACCAAAATTTCTGTGAGAATAGTCCCCTGTTCTACATTCTCCCCCTCCATATCTCTCCCTAATCCACGAGGGGGTTTGCAGAACCCCTAGTCTTTAAAGGGATGCTTTTTGACTATTATTGATTCTAGACCTGGTCTTTCAGTTTGTAAGATAAGACAATCAGGCTCAGAAAAGTGGTAGGATACACCCAGAGTCATTCTTTAGTAAACCTGAAGGCTGTGACTTAAATCAACTTCTATTGAAATTCACTATAATGTTGACTTTATTTACCCTGGTTCAAACTCATTTTTGAGATTATAACTCTATGTTTTATAACTCAACAGTGTAGTTTGTATCTTACCAGAGTCCAAAATGAGAATAGGGAGAATCATAAAAATCTTCCATTTTTCTTTATATACAATTTCAAGTGTGTCATAGGTCCAGAACTTACCTAGAAGTTTTTGCTTTGATGTGTAAGTATTCAATAGGAGATCCAGGGATAGTACTAACACCAAAAGATCTCAGAATCCAGTTGTTTTCCCTTGCTGTATATCATTTCTTATTTGGACTATTACTTGTCTTATTATTTCAGGGTTGGCTTATCTAACTGACACAAATATTTAGGAAATACTCACTAGTGGGGATAAATCATGGCAAAGAAGCGGTTATCTATATGTCTAAGGAAAAACACACATGTACACCCATAGCTAGCTGACCAAAACACAATTCCAACACATATTCCATGAGTTTGAGGTGTTTGTTTTAACCCTCTCCAAAAAGAATTTAAATTTCTTTTTTGGATTGTTTGTTTTGTTTGCTTACAAATAAACCACCCAAATGAAAATAGATGTGTAAAAAACAAATATGACATTCAAGCTACTCATTAAAGCATCTTCTAAGAGGGAAAACATCCTTGCTAGGAGTTTATATTCTAATATACTATAGAACTTCTACTTTACAAATTGTTAATAACACCAAACCAAATTATGAAGTGACAAGTTTTTTACTACTTCAGGATATTGTGAGTTGTCATTGGCATTAAGAAGAAAGCTACCTGTGCCTTTCTGAGCATGTAAAAGTGGTGTGTGCATGTGTTCATCTCAAGTTTATGTTTTTCCATTTTAATAAAATTCTCTTCTGCAGGTTTATTAAATTATATTAATTGTTAGACATATATTTCCTTTTCCAAATTAATGTTATGAAAAGCATCTTAAAGTCCTCTAAAAGAATAATTTCCCATTCAAGGTAGAAGACCAAACCCTGACCAAATTCAATACAAGCCAGGAAATATAGCTGTTTTAGACATAGCACTAAAATAGGTAGAAAAACAAGCCAAACTGTTTCCTTATGCCCCACAGGGGAAAAAAAAAAAGTGTGTGTGTGTGTGGGTGGGTGGGTGGGGGAGAGAGAAAGGAAAAAAGGCAATTAAGCTAATGCAAGTTAGGTGTCACAAGGTTATAGATATTTCAAGAGCTGAGCAATTTACCGTCTGGAAAAGGAGAAGAGCTCTTGCATAAAATGTCCCCCAGTTCAGATTTATTATGCTTTTAGTTGTGTTATATGTGATACAATTAGCAGGAGGTGCCAATAAGGCGTTCTCTCAAGGACGTGGTCATCCTGTGCCATCTGTTATTAATTGCATTGTCCTTTCCACATCCAGCTAGAGGGGAAAAGTTCTCTGAGAAACACCTGCAAATTCTCACAGCACAATGACTAGAATTTAAAAATACTTAAACAAAGAAAGAAGGCTAAGTCTGAGCTCTGAAAACTGCCCACCCTGAGTTGAAAAAGAAAGAAAAATTTATATGTGAATCTTAATACAACAGAATTTCCAATAACTGGGGTGGCTTTTTATTTGTCACTGTATTTTGCTACATTAATAGATTCTCAGGCAACATAACATACTAAGTAAGTGAATAATTACAACACTCTCCTTCAAATATAGTCATCCTCTTTTGGGTTGAGTGAAAATTGAGATGTTTAAGTACATTTTTAAATAAAATTAGAAAACGAAGATAGCAAAAAATGACTGCAAAATATATTCCTGTTGTCATTTTGTTTTTGTGTCAGATTTTGGCATTGGTGGTGATTCACATCAGACTTAAGAATCCTGTTCTGAAAATTAATATTCCTATAAAAATGCAAATACTTTATCAACTTAGCACCTATTATATATGTACATATAATTTCAAGATATGAATCATTAAATAATGCTATTAAAATATAAATAGATATTAAAACAAGTTAAACTTATTTCAGAAGCACTAACTTACTTTTAACCACCTGCCCTTCCTGTCCTTTTTTCTGATTTCTACCAGATTTGAATCTATTAAAGTAGGCAACTGCTATTGCCAATCTGGTTTCCTGTTTTTGGTTTGATTAGGAATGAAAATTCCACATACTACATGGTGAATCCCCAAGACATTTCACAGGGATGTTTTGAATCTCTGCTATGCCCAGTAATTGAAAATATTTCTAATAGTATTGAAATTCTTTTCAGAGGTTAAGGTGAGAAAGTATTTTAAAGGAAATGATTGCTATTTAACTGATACTTTTCTGAAAGAGAAACAGAGTTGTTATGTAGCGTAACCACCTACAGGTTGCTTGACAGTTAAATTACCTATCTCATCTCTGGCATCTAGTTACATCAAATCTATTTACAGAAACTTGACAAGGGAAAGTAAAGCCCTCCTCAAAGAGTGTCATAAGCTATGGCTAATACAAGACAATATAAAACAGGAAAACATTTTCTTTTTTTTTATTATAAAACTGCATCTTCTTTATTTTACATACTTTAATTTCTGAACAAAATAAAATACACAATTCACAACAAATCCAAGCCTGATGTCAAATACGAGAAAGGAAAGTATGAGTCCCTTGTAACCTGCCTTAGGCAAGGACAGGAGAAAAAAAAAAAAAAAAAAAACACTAAACAGCAGGGAAACCAGGTGGGCTAGGGCCACTCAGAGCTGGTAGGGGAGCCATGAAGACACCACATAGAGGACAGATTCAAGATCTGCACGTAGAAACTCCTAATCTATTTCTTCCATGCAAGAAGCATCCTAATCACCCTCAAGGTGTGTGTGTGGGGGGGGTGGGGGGTCTGATCAGGAACAGCAGCACTGGGCTCTTCTGTTGGCACTTCATCTTCATCACTGTCTAGGACTAGCTTGATCATGTTATAGATGTGGCTAGAGTGGGTCCGAGGCTGGATCCTCAAGTGAGAAGCCAGAAGGGAGCAGTGAAGTTTCAAGCAGCAACAGCAGAAGGTCCGTGTCAACCTTGTCATTCTTGTCTGCCTCTGCCTTCTGCCAGAGTCTCTACCATGGCGTGGTCAGGGTTGATTTCCAGGAGCTTTTTGGCCCTGATGTACCTCATTGTAGAGTTATCACAAAGTATCTGGGCTTTCACAAGACACTCCATATTAGCTGTCCAGCCATTGGTGCTAATCACAATACAGCTGGGCGAACACACAAACTCATTGGAAATTGTCACCTCAACCTTCTTACCCAAGATCTCTTTCAAGAATTTGCAGAGATTCTCAAACTTGGCCTTGCTCTCTTCCATTTTTCTTCTTCTCCTCTTCATCCTCAGGTAGCTCCAGTCCCTCCTTGGTAACTGAGGCCAAGCTCTTCCCATCAAACTCCTTGAGCTGCTGGACATAGTACTCATCCTTGAGCTGCTGGACATAGTACTCATCGATAGGCTCTAGCATACATACTACCTCAGAGCCCTGCTTCCACACTCCCTCAACAAAAGCAGAGTTGGCAGCTTGCTCTTTTTCTCACTGGCAATGTAATAGAAGGACTTCTGGGTCTCCTTCATGTGAGAGACATATTCTGAAAGAGAGTCATTCCATCTTCACACTGGGAGGTATGATAGCACAGAAGCTCAGAAAGGTGTCGCAGGTTAGTTGTGTCCTCATGGATTTTAAGCTTTAGGTCTTTAGAGACTGCCTCATAGTATCTCCAATAGCTCTCCTTATTTTCTGCCAGCTCAGAGAACAGCTTAAGGCACTTCTTAACAATATGTTTATGAATGACTTTCAGGATTTTGCCCTGCTGGAGCATTTCTCAGGAGGTGTTCAGAGGCAGGTCCTCAGAATCAACCATACCATGGATGAAGTTGAGGGTATCACGGTTGCCCATAATAGACACATGGGGGACATTCCGTTTTATGTTGCTGTTCTTGTTCTCAAAGAGGTCAGAGGGAGACTGATGGGGAATGAATAGCAATACCCTGAATTCCAACTGACCCTCCACAGAGAAGTGCTTGACTGCCAAATGGTCTTCCCAGTCATTGGTAAGGATCTTAAAGAACTCTCCATATTCCTCCTAGGTGATGTCATCAGGGTTTCTGGTACAAATGGGCTTGGTCTTGTTCAGTTCTTCTTGATCGATGCATTTCTACTTAATCTTCTTTGTTTTGTTTTGTTTTGTTATGTTTTATTATCTTCATTACCCTCATCTGAGCCCACGTCTTCAATCTTGGGCTTTTTCTCATCATCTTTCTCTTCCTCTGCTTCATCATCGCTGATCTCTTTCTCTTGTTCCTTCTCCAAATAAAGCGTTATTGTGAGTGCTTCTTCACCACTTCTTTGATCCACCTCCCCTCTAAGTACTCTGGTATTCTCTGAGGTGAAGGATCACTTTGGTTCCCCAGCCAATGGGCTCACCACAGTCAGCTCACACAGTGAAGGAACCCCAAGCAGAGGATTCCCAGGCATACTGCTCATCATCACTCTGCTTTGTGATGATGAACTACTTTCTCTGCCACCAGGTAGGCAGAATAAAAGCCAATACCAAACAATGAAAACCCAATCAGAGAAATGTCTGCACCAGCCTGAAGAGCCTCCACAAATGCTCTTGTACCAGACTTGGCAATGGTTCCCTGGTTATTTACAAGATTAGCTTTGGTCATACCAATGCCTGTGTCTACCAGAGTCAAGGTGCACTCATGGGGATTAAGGATGATGTCAATTTCCAGCTCCTTTCCACTGTCTAACTTGGAAGGATCAGTCTTGTCCAAGGCAACAGAAGCATTACTAATCAACTCCCAGAGGAAAATTTCCTTGATAGAGTAGAAGGTGTTGATGACGAGAGATGTGAGCTGGGCAATTTCTGCTTGGAAGGCAAAGTCTCCACCTCCTCCTCTCTATGGTGCACTTTCTCAGGCATCTTGAAGGTGAAAAATGCAAGTACTAGAGAGCAGGGACTGCCTTTGACTCACAGACAGTAAATAGTGTGCATGGGATTGACTTGAACAAAATTTTGTTTGTACAAGGTTTCAAATACTAAATTAGATTTTAAATACTAAATTAGGAGAGTTCTTGATGCCTGCAACATATTGTTATATTAAAAATCTACAGTAAAATTAATTTCATGTATTAGAAAATCAAATAGTAAAAGATTATTTTGAAATGTGGTTACAATTGATTCATTTTATTGAAAGAGGTGATCCCCTTGCACCAGTATCCTCAGAAACGGTTCACTTGTGTATACTAAGTATACTTTTCTGTTTGAGTATGTTGATTATCTTTATCTTCTCTCAACTATTAGTTCTTTTGAGATATGCTTCATTTTGCCCTCAGTTTAAAAAATAGCCCTCTGCTGCCATAATTTCCACTATCTATTTCATTGAATATAATTTAAATCATGTGATTTGATGGTTATATTATTAAATAATTCAAGTATATAGAATAACCATTTGCCCATGAATACTGACAGATGAAAAGGTTCCCTTTCTCATGACCTGTATTTTTGATATAATTATTCAAACTGCATGTTCAAACTGCTTTATACTATTATTGTCTTTCTTTGAGAAAAAAAGGGTATATCCAACATACTGCTTGAGTTAGTAACTACATTAATGCTGTCTAGATAATGATTTTTATTGGCACAGATTCTGTAATGATTAATCAAAATATAAAAGCTTTAAATTTTCTGCCTTTTATTTTCCTTGATTCGTGCCTGAATCCTATTACTATTTGGTACTACTTTTAGTTGACAGCAGAGCCAGACAAGTAACTTTAGGGTCTCAGAAGTGAATTAGTGTAGACTGAGTCTACTCCTGAGTCTCTCCTAAGGGAAGATGCACTTTATAGCACTGAGCTGATTAATTGTTCTCTTAAGGCCTTGCATTTAGATGCTTAGTCACAGGGGTATAAGATCCTAGGGTGTCCACCAAATAGTTCATCTGAAAAAAAAAAATGTTTTAGTCAGCACAGATTAATATGCGATAATAATATGCCATGCCTGTCAAAAATGCTAATGCAATCTTAAATAGTATTCACAAAGGTAGAGCAGAACCCTGAGGTATGTAAATTCAATATCTTTACATTTGCAATTCATATGTGACCAGGGAGGTACATGATATGTATTCATTTAAATGGTGATACTAACGCCTACCTCATAATTGAGAGTTGACTGAAATAATATACTTAGACCCCCATTTAAAACTGGAAT